>JAPWDM010000024.1:3745000-4056754 GCA_035578155.1 Brachynemurus nebulosus
AGGGCACGTGCCCCGGGCGCCTTTCAAAGGGGGGCGCGCAAAATCGCCAATTATTAAATTCAAATATCAAAATATAGCACAATGAACTAACTCATATCAAACAATCTCGTTGATCTCGTTCAGAGTTCCCGCACTTCGCGAATGAGTGAGAGGGAATGAATGGTGTGCTCAATTCAGGTGCGCTGACGAGCTACTTGAATTTATTGTGCAGTATGGAGATTTATTTTTTGTACTGGAGTTAGCCGGAAGCAATCGTGAATGTAATTTTTTTTGGTAACAATAGAAAGATTATCGTTTGTAGTGTGTAAATATAACGGTGAAATGTTAGTAGGGTCGCCTGATAAAGCATAATTAATTAAAAAGTTATTTAAAAAAATTGCGCATGCGTACCATTTTAAATTTTCTCCATGTGAGTTCGTTATTTTAAATTTGACGCATGTATAGGTTTTATAGCATTATATTATTCAAAATTTAACAGATTGCGTTTATGATTACAGTAGAATTTAGTTAAAAAAATTTGTAATATTACATTTTTAATTCTAGGTGACATGAATTCTAGAGTTGGTGATTTAAATTGTTTAGATAATGAATTATTTACAAATACAAATTTAAATTGTGACCGTTCTAACAGAGATTCAGTATGTACAAGTAAAGGAAGAGAACTCGTAGAATTCATGGAATTATTAGGATTCGTACTGCTGAATGGCAGAACTAAGTCTGATGCAGACGGTCAAATTACTTTTTCAAGTACTCTTGGTGATAGTACAATCGATTTAGTGTGGTGTTACTATTCTAACTTGTCCAGAATATTGGATCTTAAAGTTTGTGATTCTGTATCGAATTCTCAGCATTTTCCAGTTGTAGTAACTGTTGAGGGAAATAAACTTTATCCAAAATCTAATAGATCTATTTCAAAAAAAAAAAATGATTATTACGTGGGATGACAGTAAAGCTGTTGATTATTACAATGCAATGCAATTTTCACCAAATATTCAGTTCAATTTTCATTTAGGTGACATTAATGCTGTTTACAAAAATTTGGTAGATACAATTTTTGAAGTTGGTGAAAATTTGGGTTTACTTTCGGTAAAAATAACTGGAAATTGTAGAAAACAAATTAATAAACCTTGGTTCGATATCGAATGTAAGAGTTCGAAACAAAATGTCAAATATCATCTAAAAGTATGTAGACGAGAAGGTTTTACTGTAGTTAACAAACTGAACTATATCAATAGTAAAAAGGATTATAAGAAATTAATTAAAAATAAAAAACAAAATTTTGAAAAACAAACTGTCACCGACTTAGCTAATGCCAAAGATTCACGTGCATTTTGGGTCATTGTAAATAAATTCAATGTAAATAAACAACCAAAACAAAATAATGTTATCAATTTACAAAATTGGATTGATTTTTATAAATGTAATAGTCAAAGTGCCACTAATAATATTTTTAATGTAACTCAATTGAATTTTGTGTACAATTCTGTGTTGGATGGAGAAATCAGTTTAGAGGAGGTCAAAAACAGTCTGTCTAAATGTAGAGCGCGCAAAGCTACCGGTGAAGATGGACTCTCTTATGAATTCTATAAATTTTTACCTCAAAACTGGTTACTTTACCTAACTACTTTGTTTAATAAAATAATGAATATACAGTGTGTTCCTGTGAATTGGTCAACGGCGATAATGATAATGTTGTTCAAAAAGGGTGATCCATTTGACATGCAAAATTACCGTGGTATTGCCTTAATGAATACTATTGTCAAAATTTTTACTCAAATTCTGTTAGCTAGGTTAACGGTGTGGATGAATGAGTATAATATTTTACCTGAAAGCCAGTCTGGATTTCGTAAGGGTAGAGGTTGTTTGGATAACGTATTTACCCTCAGCGCTATAATACAACTTCATCTAAGGTTACCACGCAGGAAAATATATGCAGTATTCGTGGACTTCAAACGTGCTTTCGATAGTGTTCCACGATACAAATTATGGCTTAAGCTTCATGCTATGGGAATTAGTAATAAATTTCTAGCAATTTTAAAAAGTCTGTATGATTCCTCTCAAATTAAAATTAATATTGATGGAGTATTATCGGAAGCGGTTCCTGTCCACGAAGGTCTTTTGCAAGGAGAATCGCTTAGTCCTGCTCTATTTAATCTTTTTATTAGTGACATAGAAGAATTTTTTAGAGCAGATAATTTTAAAGGCGTTAATATTGATGGTTATAGCGATATTCTATTTTTAATGTACGCAGACGATTTAGTGTTATTAGGTGATAGTCCATTCGACATCAAACGAAAACTTTTAAAATTAGAACAGTACTGTGATCAAAATGGACTTACTGTTAATTCTAATAAAACGAAGCTCATGATTTTCCGCAGAGGTGGTAAAACAAAACCAGTACAATTAGAATTGAAAGGTGAACGTATCTAAACCGTCAACAAATATGTATATTTAGGTACTATTTTTACATCGTCATCACTTTTTTATGAGACTGCATGTACAGCGGTAAATAAGTCATACACGTGTATTGGCGCTCTTTTGAATTTATTAGCAAAAATGAAAACTACCTGTTGGGAAACTCGTATTACTTTGTTCAAGTCCATTGTTTTAAATTCAACTCTTTATTGTTCTCCGATTTGGAGCCTACGTTATCTAAATGAAATTGAAAAAGTGCAAGTTAACTTTCTCAAGCGCTTACTAATGTTACCAAAAAGTACCCCTAATTATGTCGTGCGTTTGGAAACAAATAGTATTCGTATCTCGGTAAATATTTTAAGACAAACGTTGCAATGGATTTTAAATATACAAAAAATGGGCGATGACAGACTTCCAAAAAAATGCTACCTAAGGCTATGGAATTTATATCTGTCCAACCGTAATACAGACATCAAATATAACTGGGTAGCACAAATTTGCCGAATGTTACAGGCCGTTGATGTCAGTTTGCCAGAATTATTAACAAATTATCAAAACTTGAAAGAACAAACAGATACAATTGTAGAAAAATACAGTAATCTGTGTTTGACAGAAGATGTTAGTCGAGCCTTAAATTCACAATTTTGTCATATTTATAAATTTATCTCTGATAAAGAATTTTCTCAAATAATTTTGAATTCAAAAATTCCAATTCAGGCACTAAGGATGTATATTAAATTGCGTACATTTCATGGGGACTTTATATATTTTAGGGACAAATATGCATCACATAAAATAAATTTTCGCGAAAACTGTCAAGTATGTAATTTAAATACCTTTGAAACAGTAAATCATTTTTTATTTATTTGTCCTGCTTTTAATATGGAAAGACGTAAATATATTCATGCATTTGTACCTGAAGATCCTGATTCTGATTTAGGCCTCGCTAAATTTCTCTCGACCTACGAAAATGATTTTATTATAAAATTATATAACTTTATCATTGCCGCTGTTCGAGCAAGATCTATTATTATGGGTATTTTATTTTAATCATTTAAAACTAACTTGATTTAGGCAAACACACTGTATGTATATTTAAATAAACCAAAAAAAAAAAAAAAAATGGTATTTATTCTTATTATTCAACTTATGTCTTATGTAATGTCTATGATTTTTATTTTAATAATTAAATAAAAACTAATCAACAAAATCAAAACTATTTTTTGAAATAACAAATTTTAATTAAGTATTATTTAACAGTAAAAAATAAAAAAAAAAAATAAAATATAATAAAATAAAATAAAAATTATATTCTTTTTTTTTTTTAACTAAATTTTAATGTACTTATGTAGGTATATTTATGTAAATACCACATAGCCACTATTCCTTAAGTAATCTTTAATTTTTTTTTTCTAGTCAAGTAATCAGAAATCTAAAAAGAAAAAAAATTATTAAAAAAATAAAAATAAACATTTTCTTTTTGATTGATTGGTTTTAGTTGAAATTTTAATTTAAGTATTAATTTTTCCTTTTTTGAATTACAAAACTGTGATGTCAAGAACACTTAATTCTTAATTAAATGTGGAAGTAATAATATATTAATATATGTATGGGCAAGGAACGAATAATTTATAATCAATGAATATATGTATTACCCAAATTTGTTTATTGTACAAATTCCTTGTTTATCAAATTTTTTTTGTATTTTTCTAATTTATTTGTATTCAATTATATTAAAATTGTATATATGTACGTTCATCGCAACTCATTGTATGCATGTATTGCAGAACAATAAAGATTATTATTATTATTATTATTATTATTATTATTATAGTTAAAAAAATTTTTATTTTTAATTAATTATGAAAGATAATAATAATAATAATAAATTATTAATGAAAGATAGATAATAATAATAAATAATTTTCACTTGTGTTAAACCTGTTATTGAGTTAACTACTCGAAAGGTGGCTCGTTACAAGAAAACTTCAGTTTGGTTAAAAGTAACAAATCAAAGTTATTTTCATATTAAGTAAATTATTTTTTAAAGAATTGCTTCAGTAACTAACGAGTTTGTTTAATTTGCACATTTTTGAAAATGCTTGTGAGATTTTATTATTTAAAGCTGCTATTTTTTTTAGAATTTTTCATTCATACCAATTTTTGACACAAGTTTAAAAGAAACTACGATGTATTTTTGATAGTGTATTAAAAAAAATTGTTTTAATAATATGTATTATATATTATTAAACATGTTTTATTGAAATAAAAAAATTACTTTTTTAAAATTCATTGTTTTATTTTTATTTTCAAAAATATAACAACCTCACAAAACGACATAATTATTCTGTTACATGTGGTTAACTTTTTGTAATATTTTTTAATTTTGCACTCTTCTCTTTGCGATAAAAGTACAGGAGCTTAAAAATGTGTAGGTGTAAGAAGTTTTCCTTTTTAAGAGTTTATTATTATTATCTTTCATAATTAATTAAAAATAAAAAAGATTTTAGATCAAATTTTACTGTAATCATAAACGCAATCTGTTAAATTTTGAATAATATAATGCTATAAAACCTATACATGCCTCAAATTTAAAATAACGAACTCACACAGAGCAAATTTAAAATGGTACGCACGCGCAATTTTTTAAATAACTTCTTAATTAATTATGCTTTATCAGGCGATCCTACGAATATTTTACCGTTATATTTAGACACTACAAACGATAATCTTTCTGTTGTTACCAAAAAAAATTACCTTCATGATTGCTTCCGGCTAACTTCAGTACAAAATTTTGATTGTTAATTACAAATAAACTAAAGGGCTACAAACGAAAATAAATATACTACAAACATCTACAAACGGCCTACAATCGATTGAAGTTATTAAATTTTGACTACAAAAAAACTTCCGGCCAACGTCATGTAAGAAACCACCCGCCCTTCAAGTAAGTTAAAATTAATACTTGCGTATTTGAGGGCTACAATGGATTAAGAAAGGTTATACGATCTAGTTTTGCTCACTGTAGAGCGAGAAGAAACGTAACATCGGAAACATCATCGATATGTTTGCGTCGCAGAAGGCCAGGAAGGTGCAATTGAAAGTGTAACGGTTTTACGGTCTCATTTTCGTTATAAAATAGAAAATAAATACAGCAGTGTAGTTAGGGGGTAAGGGGGTCTATTATACCCTGGACGACACTAGCAAAGAGGCGCCAAATGTGTACTAACAGCGTACATATTACTGTACATATGTGTCTCTGGAGGGAGAAGGGGGCGCCAATAAAGGGTCGTGCCCCGGGCGCCAGTTACGTTCGCTACGCCACTGCTTGTGCGGCCCGGCGCACCGTTTGTATCTACCTCAGGCCGGCCCTGACTGTAGGTATAAATTAAAACATTTTTTGTTGTTTGTTACAAATGTATATAAGTAATATATGTGTGTATAAATTATTAAATGGGTAAATAAAATGTGAGTTATATTTGAATCTTTTTGTAGCTGTCTAAAATATTGAAATGCTGTTAATTAATATTCCCGGGGCCAGGCGGCCAATTAAATTTATTAGGTTCGAGTCAACAGATTAAATGTAAAGATTATTTACCCAAACATTATTTTGTATTAATACAACATAGTACATACATATTCTGTTTTTAATCGTTTGGTAATTAACGAATTTATATTTTAAATAAATTGATATAATCAGCAACATATTTCCTATACATGCTATACCGAAAAGTTTTTGAATATATATTTTTAAGGAAAGAGTATACGTAAATTGGAAAAAGAAAAATATAATCCAATTGAAATGCATAGTTAAATTTTGGATCATCTAGATATTCTAAAATTGAAACTTTATCAGTTTTTGTAAATGTAAACTAATGAATGACACCTAAACCTTTTTAGTAGACCATTGAATTTTTACTAAAGTAAGAATTTTTAATTAAGGCGCATTTGCTAAAAATATTAAGCAAAAAAAGACTATATGAAGGAATATTTTTATGATTATTTATTAGTAACGTACAAAAGTTTAGTTATTAAAAAAAAAATTGGATAAGAGTCAAAAATCAATAATTGGAAATATGAAGGATATAAGAAATTTGGTAACAGGTAATCTACTACAGGACGTTTGAAGGGGAAATTCGCCAAAAAAATACAAAAACCACGTTTCTTAATTTTTTACTTTTTTATACAAATAAATATTTTTTTAAAAACCTGAATATACAACATTGATTCTACATGTCTTGAGATTACAAAAAAAAAAAAATTTAAAATAACCCGAATATAAATGGCTTTGAAGTCGATAATGCAAAATTTTTTCACCTCGATAGTTTCTCGCGTTCTGGAAACCCCAGTAAACTAAAATCAAAAAATCAAGAATTTTCTGAAAATATACCTATATATATATATATATATATATATATATATATATATATATATATATATATATATATATATATATATATATATATATATATATATATATATAGATAGATAGATATATTAGGGTGGCGCAAGAAAACCATATATTTTTCTTTTTTTTGTTTCATAGGAAAACAAGTTAATTTAGCTCGATTTAAGAATGCTCGCCAAAAATTAGCTCGATAAAAAATTTTTTAAGGGTCGCTCAAACCAAAAGGTCGGTTAGTTTATTTTTTTACAATTATGGGATCAGTAGGCCCTGGCGGAACTCATACAACATAATCTTTATTCATTTAAAAAAATTTTAGTACTCTAACAGTAAGAAAATGATCCTAGGGATTTCATATAACTTATCGCAATCCTTAAGGTTCTTGCGGACATCCTTTAATTACTTAATTAATTCAAATATTTTAACTTACTAGCGGTGAAAAACTTTTCAAAATCGATTGGGTAATTAATTTTTGGCGTTTTTAGGTCTCCAAAACCATGACGGATCTCACATAAGAAACCTTAAATCCATTTAGAATTGTTTAACTTTCTAACATTAATAATTTTTAGTAAAAATATTTTCAAAATCGATCCACTTAAATTTTTTTTCTGTGCATACAAACATATTATGTTATTTTGTTTTATATTTAATAATATTATATGATAGTATAAATTTCAATTTCTTGTTTATTTAAAATTTAATAAAAAAAAGAAAATTATCTTCATTACATGAGCTTAAAAAATCTGCTTAATTTTAATTTTCCAACTTGAGACAGAGCAATATAAATTATAATGCAATTAACATGGAACAGAACTTTGTTTATTATAATACAATTTAATAATACATACATCTGATAAGATATCAATTGTTTTCGTAAAAATCCTAAAAAAACGAGTTTTCTAAATTTTTATAATGAATTGAGACAGAAATATAAATTACTTATTACACTGACAAAGAGAGCAAAGTGGGCCAAATGTGAAAAACTACAACTTTCTCGAAAAATATTTAACATAGAAAATTATAAGAACAATTTCTTTATAACTATTTTTCGTAATTTCAACGATGTAAGAATCGAACTGTCTTATGATAGGATCGAATGATAAAAAATGATAAAAAATGGCCAGAAAACCAACTTCTGGGTATCCGACGTGTCTGGCTGACGAACTTAGCCGAGCCAATCCGGATTTTAGTTCGCACACAAAATTTCATCATCATTAAACGTTTCATTAAGCATTAAGCCATAATATGACGAAAAATTTAACTATTTTTTTTTATATTACTCATTATTTAAAAAAAAAGCTGGATCCTAAATTAATGCTACTATAATTTAAAGGTAAAACTAACTACGTTTTTATCACACGAAAAATCGACAAACTTTGGTCAAAATGGCTTTTTTGGAAAATTATCCCTTTTTTACTATATCGAATTTTTTTAGGCATGAGAGCATTTTCTTAGCATTTTAATTTTTGTATTTTTATATTTGTTGACGTGTAAAGTACAATATATAAATACCTCTGTCGCAGCACCTGCATAACATAGCGAATTTCCGTTTATAAAAATCCGTTTTTCTGTGATTTTTTACCCTTCTAAGTGACTTTTCCTCCTCTTTCCAATGGTGTAAATAAATGTCGCAAAAATTTTTAACTTGAAACAATTCTGGCAAAAAACTAATTTTTTTCACAAAAGATGACCAAAAGAACCATGTTCCAGGCATCCGACATGGCTGGCTAACGAACTTGTCCAACGATGTGGGACTAAATACAAATTTAATATATAAATTTTAATGAATATTATTTTCGGTTTCTAGGGACCTCAAAACAAATTTCTGCCATAGTCTCGGGCTCAAGTCGCGTCATGGCAGTGGCTGTAATAGCTAAATTCCATTCTGGAAATTTGCTAAAACCATCCATAAAACCTATAAGTCTAGCAAGTACTTAACACATTAATATTTTTTGTAGGTATATATTAACATCTACAAACATTTCAGTCCCTTTTTGACAATCCTGCCAGAACTAAAACACTTTTTTAAATTTTTTTTATTGTTAAAATTGAAACGTTCTTTTGAAGGCGGTTAAAATTACTATATTTTACATTAAAATGTCGACACAATCACCCTCTAGTTAATTTCCCCTAGACTTGATGCTAGAAAATTGAGAAAAAAACAGGTTATAACAATTTTTTTATTTAGATTTTATTTGTAATGATTGAGTTACAAAATTCAAAAGGATATTTTAAAAATATGTGTATTCGCTATAAGCTTTTGTCTGGAGGAAATTCAACTACTCATAGTCGGCTCCAGCGCTCAAAATGGATAGAATACATCAGTTTTTCAGGACGGCATTTGTACATAATTTTAATATTTTCTTTAAGAAATAGTATTTTGTTTTAAATTCTTGTTTGATTTTTCAAGGCGAGTATGTATTACGATTTCTATTTACCAGACTCTACAAAATAAAAAAAGATCATTTGTAATACTACTATCAAACGTCATTTTATTTTAAAATTTTAAAAAAAAATATAGTTACCTCTTATATGCTTTTTCCGGGTTAATTATTGAAAAATATTCTATTTTCAGACATTTTTGAGGTAAAATGACCAGATGTGTGGCTTTTATTAAACAAATTTCAGCTTTCTAATGTATTTTTGCATTAAAATATTTAATTTTTTCAAAAATGTATGATATAATATGTTAGCATTTAAAATTAGTTGTTTTGTTGTCAGAAAAAAAAAAATTGAATACGCAAATTTATTTACGAGTAAAATGCTGTGTTTATACATTCCAATCATAGCAGTATTCTCAGTAGGATACAAAATTAGGTAAACATATTATTGCTTGAATATGGTTTAACTTAATTTTTATGCGTTTGCTCTTATTTTTTTTTTTTTTTTTTGGTTAAAATTGGGGTACTGCTGCCGGTGGATGGCGCGGTCAGCAGCACCCGGCGGCATCGCCATCGAAGGGCATGCGCCGCCAAACACGATATAAATAAAAACAACACATAAAGACAGGAACACATAAATGCACTAGACAACGGACAAACATACACATAATAAAAACCAACGATGAGCCCTGCCATCCCAGGGCTTAAAAGGAGTGGACAGACCTTGGTGACGGTACGATGAGTACTAGACAGAGCGTCCTGTCACCAAGGCCTGGAAGCCATCGTTGGAACTCCCTCCGAGGCGTAAAAGGCCCCGGAGTGGAGAAAACCGACTAGAAAGACACACAGAGACTAGAAATATATATCACAAAAATAATCACAGATAAAACTTATTACGTCACTGGGGAGCCACAGGCCCACCAGTGAAGCAATAAGGAGTTAAAACAATACCGCTGTGGAGCCATAACAACAGGCTCAGAGCGGCATAAAAAAATATCACAGAAAAGAAAACTGGTGGTAACTGTAATGTAAGCTCGGTCAAATCTTCGACGTTCCAGTCGAAGTCTGGTAGATAGACCGAGCATACTGTGAACTGGGGCGGTTTCATAAAACGAACTGCGATGGCTTGTATGGGAGTGTTTAGCTGGTGGTCCCGGAAAGGGACGCCATCTTTGATGATGATGGTAACACCCCCCTCGCCCTGATGTCTGGCTGTACGTCGTGCCGGCGGATTTGATGGTATTTGATAGTAAATTGTTCCGTAAATGTGTTTCTTGGAGGCACACGCACATAGGCGTGTGCTCAGCCAGAAGCATCTGCAATTCACAGTAATGATGTTTTACACCATTACAGTTCCATTGTATGATCGCCATTTTTGCTACTACATCGGGTTGCTCCCTAGGAAGTGTGGCTACCCCTTAGGCCAGCCTTTTTTTTTTTTGACAACTTGTACCTCGGCATCGGAGTTATCAGACTCCGTAGCCGAGGTATTGGTGTACGCGTCGGTCGTAGGGCGTTTAACGCCCGTCCGCAGCGACGGGGTCGACAGTTCCGAGTCGCTCGCTGGTGTTGTGTTTGAGCGACTCGGGACGGGGGTGACCAGGCGGGTTGGTGTGCCCGGTCGGGACGGCCGCTGTGGTAGCGGTGCCGTCGTTTGTGGAGGCAGTATTGACTCTGCCTCCGAGGTGGAGGTGGTCGGTCCCTTTTTCGGGGACCGTTGTTGGGCCACCTCCTTCTCCCCCTCGCTGTGACGTCTTCTGCCTGGCGATTTTTTTGGCGAAGTTTTCTTTTTAGGAGAAAACGTCACATTTCTTACTGCAGGTCCCTGAGAGGTGGTTGTTATAACCCTTTTGGTCTCAGGGACCGTGGCTGGCACTGCGGCTGTTGTGGGAGTAGGGCTAGCTACACCCACAGAGCGCATGAGACTCTCTTGCATACGTTGCATCCTAAGTTGCATTTGTATCATGGCTTCTTTTATTTCTCTTATTTCGCTGTTCTTCTCAGCCGCTGTAGGGGCGGGGCCTGCAACAACGCGTGCGTAACCATCCAAGGCCGAACGACGGGGCCTATTGCCCAGAAGCTTTCGTTTTGCCTCTGGATAGCTAAGCTTCTCCAGGGCCCTCAGCTCTTGGATGGCTGATTCCTGCTTGAAGATGAGGCAATTCCTCGAATTGGCCGAGTGATTGCCCCCACAATTTATACATTTGATCGGCTCGTCACATTGTCGCCCTTCATGTGACAGCCTACCACACACGCAAATTTGTTGCTCGACGCGACACTTTTGACTTACATGTCCGTATCTTTGGCAATTAAAGCACCTCATTGGTGCCGGGATATACGGACGTACGTCGATCTTTTCGAAGAGGCCTAAGACTACCTCTTTTGGTAAGGTAGTCTTGTTGAATGTTAACATAATTAGGAGGGAATTTGGATACTTATTCCCCCTATTAAATTTAAGCCTCCTCGCTTCTATTATCTCCTGTGGAGACATCTCCGACACTATCTCTTCAAGGGTGCAATACGCTAGTGAGGGATGCATGATTACACCCCGGGAGTAGTTTAATACTCCATGGGGAGTCACCTCCACCACGTATTGCCCGAGATTTTTCAATTTCGCTATCTTGTCTGATTGTGCCGCTGAGAATGCCTCCACGAGCAACCCTTTGCCCGATAGTTTAGCATTCTTAACATGCCCAATGTGCTCACTAACTAATTTTGCCAACTGGAAGGGACTCATCTTACTGAAGTCTCCTTCCGTTGGCTTCACAACTAAAAATCTCGTGAAACTCGCTTCTTGCACTCTTGGGGCGTCAATTAAAACTTGACGCCCACGACGATTCCCTTTTTTAGGGGGAGGGTTACCCCGTTTAGAGTTTATACTCACTCCACTGGATTGTGGAGCGGGTACCGTTGATGCGGTAGCGGGACGTGCCTCACTACCAGAGCTCACGCCAAATGACGGCGGCGGAGCCGGGTTCCCGTCCGGTTTAGCGGGCCCGGACTCGCCCGTAAATGTAGATTTCTGATTATCCATAAACGTAACACAATAAAACCCCCACCCCGCCCCCACCCTCCACGGAGCCTCATAAGGGACGTGGGACTCCCACGCCAGGGATACGAGAATGAGGGGCCCTAGGGACGAAGCCCATTGCCCCAGTGACACGCACGACCCCGGGGCGCTCGAATTTACTGCGGCCGGTGCATAACCGCAGCCACGGTCTATGCCTGAAGCCAGGGCTGAAGTGACGTGTTGTTACTCGCAAGTAACGGCTTCCCTCAGTCACCAGGATCCCCTTTTCCAGGCAACGCCGCTAAACCACACACGAGCTGGTGTTGGTCCCGAAGATGACTTGAAGTTGGGACAACAAAGAAGAACGAAAACAAAACAAAACCAAAAACAAAAGGGAAACAAAAGATAAAAGAAAATCTGAAACAAAAATAAATAAAAATAACGAAAACAAAAAACAGTAAAAACGAAAAGAAATAAAAACGAAGGTTACAAAAAGAACGATCGAGGATTTCTCCTCTAGATCCGGCATCTTTTGTGAAAACGGTGGTACCTCGAGAAGGAACGGTGCCGATCTTGGGTAGTCAGAGGCTAATGGAATCCGAAGATTACTGTATTGCGCATAAACTACCCCTGGAACCCTTAGCCTCCTTGACACCAATGGGGGATAAATATCCCTCACGGGTGCCAAGGGCAGCTGCTATAGGTGTCCTCACCACCCAAACTCTTATTAATTTTAGTAATGTGCAAACATAATCTAAATTCTGATCATATAACAGAAAACAAATATTCGTGATAATTTTCCTATAAAGAGATTTCCTATATGAATATTCGTGATAAATTTTCTATAAAGATGGAATAGATAGATTATAAAAACTTATTCAACTGAGAGAAATAGAATATAGTTGAATCGTTAAATTGGATTAAAATAATCATGACACACCACTTATAAAGTTTTTTTTTTCGAATGTAGCACCGCAAAAAAATGAGATAGGAAGAAAACTGTGAGTGTGAGTGTAATGGAAAATGATTTTCTTCCAACATATTTTCTAACTTTTCTCAAAAAGCAATTAACTTAGAGCAATGGTGCACAAACATTTTTTACGCATATTGCCGTTTACTTTCGATTCGAGTAAAATAAAATTTTGAAAAATTGCTTAATTCTGGTATAAAACTCATTTTTTTGACAAAAAATACCCAAAAAATCTACTTCTGGGCATCCGACGTGTCTGGCTAACGAACTTAACCGAGCCAAACCAGATTACAATACACACACAAAATTTCATGTGCATTAAACGTTTCGTTCGAAAGTTATTCTGGGGACCTCAAAACATATTTCTGTTACAGTCTCGGCCTCAGGTTCTGTCATGAGAACGGCCGTAAAAACTGAATTTCCAATTTTGGAAATTCGCTAAAAAATCAGAACGCTAAAAAAATGCGCCCATGTTTTAAAAAAACTCAATATAGTAAAGAAGGTTACATTTTTCCAAAAAAGCCATTCCGACCACAGTTTATCAATTTTTCTTGCGAAGAAAACGTAGTCACTTTTAAATTGCTGTAGCGTTAAGTTAGTGTCCTATATATTACTAAAATAATGAGAAATATAGAAAAAATACAGTTAAATTTTTTGTTATTGGGGATAGTTTTCTTAGCTTATCGATACCCCTCCTTTCATAAATCTGTAAACGTTTCAAGATCTTTCTTCGGAAACCTAAAATAAAAAAAAAATATTATACATTATATGTTATATACAAACAGTAGGAAGTTCTTATGTGATTTCTCTTTCTTTTTCCGATAGTGTGAAAAAACTTTTAAATTCTGGAGTTTCGGATTTCTAACGTTTTCACCAAATTTCGTAAAAATAGGATGTTTCGTTCAAAAGTAATATCGTACAACACATACATACACTTGTGTTCCTTAAATGAAACTGACCAATTATAAATATTGGTTTCATACATTTTTGTTTCGAAACGAATAACCTAGAAGCTTAAAACAGTTTTGACTCGGTCCCCCTATATACATACAAATATTCTTAAAAAATAAACTAATACATATTAAATATAGTTATTAAATTTGAATTACTGACAATTTTTTTTTAAATTTTTTATTTATTTGATAATCTATTCATTAATAATACAAGACATAGCCCTAATTTTCAGCGACAATTATTTTTATATCTAACATGGTGTTCAGAATGCGTATTATATATACCGGAATATACGATATTTTGAAGGCAAGTTCCATTATTAATGTGCTTGCACTAAAGTACTTTTAATTTAATTTAGGTATATCTAGATAAGCCAAATTAATTGTTAGGGAAATTATGACTGATGCTTTAATTAAAAAAGGCATCCAAGCATGCAATTTTAATTTTCTTGAAAATTGGTTAAAAAGGACAGTGTTTCCCAAAGCGTATGCCGCGAAAGTCGGTCAGGCGTGTCGATAAAATATTAAAATCGAGAATAATAAAATAACTACAATTTTTAGTGACTGTTCCAATTAATTTTCATTTATTCTCTAATACTATTGTACGAATATACAATAGAAACGTACAGCCCGTACAGGTGATAAAAAAATCTTATAAATAGTAATAAAGTGATTAACTTTGAAGTGTCTCAAAAAAGGTATAAAAAAAGATTGCAAATAGGTTTCGGATTAATACTTACATTTACATAAATTTGGCCTCAAATTAAACAAATTTCATTGTCTTACTTCAGTAGCGATTTTAGCGGGTAAGCTGGACAGGACAATGCCTACCCAAAAATATTGAAAAAATAAAAAAAAAAAATAGAAAACTTAACTGCCCAAACTATGGGTTCAGTTACTAATAAATTAGTTATTCCGAAATATTGTACAAAATTAGTTAGTAATATTTATTGGCTTCGCTCATCAAACGAATCTGGTATAGAGATGCCGCAGTTAGTATTTTTTTCCCCCGTTCGCGTTCCCGCTCATTTCCAAAATTAATTTCTCATTCCCACTCGATCTCAGTCTCAAGAAAAATTACCAAATCTAGCCCAGATCCACTCTCGTCAAATTTACCAGTTTTAATGCCCTTCCCGAATTTTACCCCGGGTCCAAATATGAAATTATATTATGATCAATATCGCTTCCATCCGCTCCCAAACCCGTAAAAAATTTCATTTTTGTCGCCAATTTTCAGAAAATCAACCCATTTCCAAAGTATTCAATTGGAACTCTCTTTGGGCTCTGATCTAATCCATATTTTTCCCGCCCAAATGACTTTCATATTTTTAAATAATCATTTCCATATTTCAGCAGCGCAGTGCGGCTAATGTCTATGCTTTAAGACTTTTCCATAGATAACCATATTGACAGTTTTAGGAGCATTTCAATTATGGACCTATTATGAGTTTCTAAGGATCTGGTGTGCAATTTTTAACTCACGTTCTTTTTTAGGATCTCAATAATGTTTAAGCAAAATTTGGTCAAGTTTTGTCTATCCGATTATTTTTTGGATTTTTAAAGCCCTGACGGATAATTCTGACCTCACGTTCACTTTTTCAATATCTCAACAGTATTTGAAAAAAAAAATTGATTAAGTCCTATCCACCGGTCTCTAGGACCCTATCCAACCTAATACAGCATAGCCTATGTAATTTATTTTAAGCGTTTTTTGAGTCTCCAGGCCCTTGGGAGATCTCGTTATCTCGTATAGTATAACCTATGTCAATCTGTAGTAATTGAGCTATCTAACAGTAAAACAAATTTCAAAATCGGCTAGGTTTTGAGGGCATTGCGAGGCCCATAATCTCATATAACAGAGCATAAGTAAATTTAGAATAGTTTAGTTGTCTAACAGTGCAAAAATTTGTCGGCAGTGCAGAAAAAACTAGCGTAATAGAAAATTTTCCGATCCCTACGTCCGTCACTTCATTGGCTTAGCCTCGTGGTACCGACGCTTTATTAAAAAATTTTGAAAAAACTTAAATTAAAATTAAGAAAATTAAAAACTGCTTTTACCGAATTACGTTTATCGTCTGGACTATCTTATCCTTTACCGAAAATTATATCGAAATACCGAGCCGTATTTTCCCGCTTACCGAAATTTACGTCAACAAGTCACAACCTGTGTTGTAAAAATTTGTCAGTTAACGAGTCCCTCTTATTGTGGAGAGGGTGTCTCATAATAAAAAGGCAAAAGTCGAAGTATGGCATTAAACTTTATACACTGACTGAGTCGAATGAGCTTGTTTTGAAGCTTATTGCCTGTGATGGAGCCACAAGAGACAACGAATTAGGAGCCCAAGAACATACTGAAAATGTGATATTGAAGCTAATTCATGGAAAAACAGAACTTGGTTATTCATTGTTCATGGATAAGTTCTACAGTAGTGTGCCTTTAACGGAATTATTACTTAATCAAGATACCTACGTAACCGGAACGCTCAGGTCTGGTAGGAAAGGAAATCCAGAGGAAATAAAAAATAAAAAACTCAAATCAGGAGAATCGATTAGTCTCTATAAAGAGAACAGAATATGTGTAACAAAGTGGAAACTTAAAAAAGAAGTGATGGCAATTTCTTCGGAATGCGACGGTGAAACAACGGAAGCGGCAAACCACGTGCAGAAAATTTCGAAGCCCCATCAAAACTAACGTATCGCCTCAACATTATCTACAGTGATTAACGTTTCACCTCAAGATTATCTCTACAAATTAAAATATCGTAAGAGTGTTCATATTTCAGAGGTAATAGATTTATTTTTTTTTTATACTCAGTTTTCTGGACTTTTGCCGACTTTTGGCACTATGTGAAATTCAAGGGACCGTATTTGTTACAATTTACCAAAATTTTTTGTTTTATTCTAATCTATTTGTAAAGAAGTTTGTAAAAGGTAAGGGACGTTCCATAATTTATCACTCAGGAATTTTAATTGTTCTCATGAAGCTTAAACATTACCGTTATCGAAAATAAATAAAAACAGTACCGCTTGCATATTCAAAGAACCTTTTTTTGTAACAAAAGGGATCTAAATAAACCTAATAAAATACAATTAAACATTCTTTCTTCAAACTGTTGCCCCCCTACTCAGTGTTCTTAGGAAAAAAATTTTTTTACTTTCCAATTTACATCCTGAAATTAATCTTCAGAATCTAAGTTCATCTTTACAACTATAACCGAGCCACCATACTTTACCATCACGTCGAATAGTTTTAGAGTAAATCCCCTATGGCAGGTAAACAGATACCCAAATGATTCCATAAGTGTTCCGTTTTCCTAATTTTGTTGGATATAATATAACAATCGTCACCAACACATTGACATTAGTTTGTTTATAAATTCGACAGAAAATGGATAGAATATATGCAGAAACGCATTTTACAATCGATCAGTCTAAGTCATTTTGATCGACGGTAAGATCGACAAACAAGTAAGATCGATATCTGTCGAATACATGTGTCTTATGAACCATAGGCCAGTGAGTTAATTGATTTTACCCATTCCACCTTGCCAAATGAAGGAGGGTTTCTTATTTCAAAATCGTTTGGCTGCACCTGGCCGTATAACTCATTATATTCGACTATATACCAATCGCCACCAGTATATTAGCTTGTTCATATCTGGTCGTAGCTTGTTCATTGTGTTCGCATCCAACAAGTTGTTTTACAAGAAAACAAAATAAATGAATGGTATTAAATTTACTCGTATTTAAAATACTGAAAATGTTAAAAGCTATTTTTCTCTCATTATTAATCTGAGTGTCATAGTGTTTATGCCATCATTCAACAGTATCAAGTCGTATTTTCTAATGTATTATTAAGAGGTTATAGATAATTTTTTTAAATTTGTAAATTGTAATGTCTAAGAGTCTAAGTATATAACAAGATTACAATGTGTACATTAAGGAAAAGGATATTTTGGAAAATATTCCCCTCATTAAGCCTCATCAATAAAATTTATTTATTATTTTGGCAACCCTAAAACGTAGGTCGCGTTAAAATATCAGTCATTTTTCAATTAAACTGGTGATTATTTTCCAAAATTTCCTAATTTGTTTTTTTTTTTTGGAATAGGTGTTATATTTTATTACACTTATTGTTCAGGTTTACTCCCCCTTCCCCTCATTGTTGTTACCACAATATGGATCCAATATTTAAATTGCCAACTTACTTCATGTACACCGATGTTTTTACTTTATTGTTCTGGGTTTTCTAGTTTCTATTTTATTCATAATCTTTTCTGTGATACGAGAAAAATATATTTTACTTAATATTTTGTTCCAGTGTAAAACTAACTTGTAGAATTTTATTATTCATAACGCCATCTTCTCTTGTTAAATAATATTTAGGAACAAGCTTCTCTTTACAACGACCCAAAATATAAAATTGGTGGCGATTTTCAGTTGTGGCGATTATCTGGATACTATTTTGGCACGAACACTAAAAGAGGATAAAGCTATAGTAAATCATGCATAATCAACATAAAATCTAAACAAATATCTGTTACTGTAAAAAACTAATATTGTTCTCTTTTAGTAGATGGAAACTAAAATTATTTTCAGATTAGAAAATAAATTGTTGATATTAAACTTTTGTTGCTAATATAAACTAGACATATGTTCTTACTTACTAAACTAACATCATCCTTATTTATTATTAAAATAGTTAAAGATTTAAATTAATTTATAAGGCTAATGAAGTTAAAGTAACTGGGTTGAATATGTAGCTGTATCTACCTACGTTTACATATTTTGGATTATACGACTATTTATTAGGTGTATTATAACATTTTCTTCTCATATGTTGTTTTACACAGAAAATCTACTAAAGGTGTACACGGATAATAAGGTTAATATAACTGAGAGAGTGAATTTATTTAGCAGAGATAGAGACTTAAAGAGATAAAATAACTTTTGAGTGAAGTTTGAAGCAATATGCAACATAATTTATAAAAGCCAAAGGCATTTAATTAAGTTTGGTAACTATTGAAAAGTAAAATAACTACACTTATATCCAAAACAGAAATAATAATTAATGATAACGCCTCAAGCTTTTATAAAGTAAAGTTGTCGCGGTCCTTAATTAAAAACGCAGTTGTAAAATAGTACAGCTAATTGCAAGGAATCGTTTTTACCCAGGTTTCGGGAATTTTCCCGGGAAAATACCCAATAATTACCCAAATGATATTTTTAATTTTACAGTAAAAAACTGTAATATTAAAAATGCGAAGCCTTGCTTTTAACAGTGTATACTACATGTAAAACAAATAGGATTTATCAAAAAAAAATTTAATAAAAGTCGTATAATAAGCAAGCTATGACTTTTTGAAATTTTCATCAAAAAATTAGAGAATAAAACATGCGGAGCATCATTTGTTTCACGTCTAGTGTACACTGTTAAAAATAATGCTATGCATTTTTAATTCATGCAATATGCAATGATGCAATGAGTTTATTAAAACTCTCCATAAAAACTCATTCAAACGTGTTTTATGGTAATGGGCTGCAAGTAAAGATGCAATATCGAACAATGTCGAAGTTATTAGCAAAATAATTTCATACTTATTTCTTATATTTTTATTTCTCTTTTATTTTCCTTGAATGAATAGGTATATTGGAACAATTTTTTGAACACCGTAAGTAGGTTAACTTACCTTTATTCTCAATGCAAATTTATAATACTCATTTAACACATTGACGGTCATGATTGCCTTACGGACACGAACTGCGATACAATATTCTACCGCGTCGACACTTCCGTTCAAAGCGTATACCTCTATAAGACATACAAAAATAACTCGCTTTTTGTCTAGATACCGTAAGCAAGGCCGTGGAAAGAAAAAGCGGACCCCGGGAATAAATCATATTTTTAAAAAAATTTACTCCCCAAAAATAAGTGACGAGCAAAAAACTTTTCCTGGGTTCCCTACCGACAGCTATGAGTCCCCTCTTCAAGCCCAGGCCCGATGGTTGAAACCCCGATTGCTCTACCCTCTCGTCGGGCCTGACCGTAAGCAGTAAGAAACTGTCGTTAAAGTGGTTTACCTGGGTGGGAAATCACTTGAACGACTGACTCTCATTTTTCCGAAACTTGCGACAAGAAACATCGAGGAGGAAAAATGATAAATACCTTAGTTCTTCGTACTTGAAACGGTTAACTTGAAGAAGTTCAAGCAATGATTGAACTTTCTGAATTCATTGTCACAAACTTAAGCTTGTGTATTAATTTTCCATTGTTTTCACGTATTTATATAAGTATGTATAGCTTTATTCGTTAAAATAAATCTCAGGAAAAAATCTGAAACTGTGTTTTTTACCTTCAACATTCCAAGTTTGGAGTTTTTCTTAACACCTTGCAGAAACGCCAGAACCCAAATACTTCTTTTTGCTCATTCCACTTATATTTTCATTGTTCTTTTACCATTTTCTTTCATTACTTTTTGTTTCGTCCATGGAAACTTACTCCTCTAATCATCAATATTATCATATTGTAATTAACACAAGTAAAACTTACAGTGTACTATAACTTATACAAATAGAACTTCTTTCATACATTTTATAAAAACATTTTCATCTTCATTATTAATTCTCATTTCATTTTAGAAAAAAAAAGAAAAAAAAAACTTTGTTGTGTGTTTGTATAGGTACAGAGTTTTGGGGGCATCGCTTATTCAGGAAGTCGTTTCACTACGTATTGTACTTATACAGAAAACAAGCTATGGTTGTATACGCATTAGTGTATTAGTTGTCAAAACAGGGTGTCAGTTGCGCTTTTCGTCGTAATACCTTATGACCATTAACGTGTTAAGCTTTATTTTAAATTTTTTTATCTCAGTTATTTATATCTATTAAAAATTTATTATTTATCCAAGAAAAGCCTCTTTTATTAATTTTTCTTATTAATTCGAATCGTTAAAGATTAAATTTAGCGTTATTATCCTGTTATTTATTTATTTATTTTTTTTTTATACAAAACAGTTTTCTCGAATTAATTAATTTTTTTTGGCTTGGAGAAAATATTTTCCCTGATTTTAAATATATAGTAGAAAGGAAGCTTTTGAATCAATTAAGTTTATTTATTAATTTTTTTCTTTTTTTTTTTTTTTTTGATGAGTAAAAAGATAATGTTACCAGCAGCAAATACAATACGTGTGGATATAATTAATTTTCTTTTAAGGGGAGATTCGCTAAAAAAATAAAACAGGTCCGTTTTTTTCTTCATAATTATGTTCTTTAAGGTGTCAGAAATATTCTCCAAAAATTTTATTTAAAAAAAAAAATTAAAAATTAAAAAGTTATGAGCATTTTAGTGCGCGCACTTTACTATAATTCAATTTAAAAAAAAAAAAACTTTACCTGCCTTTTTCTCGAAAGTATGTTTCGCGATATGGTTCCGCGTGTATCTCAACAAGTGCATATTATTCCTCAATAGCGTCATTTTGGTTGGAACTAGGATTTTTTGATTCCGTAATATATTTTCAAAATGGCAGCCAATTATAGTCGAGAAAAACAGCGATTTTTGAAAATTTATTTTCAAAATGCGATTTCTCGCTGGTGTAGCGAATTTCCGTTCTGTAAATTCAGCTATTACAGCCGGTGTCATGACGCGACTTGAGCCCGGGACTATGGCAGAAATTTGTTTTGAGAAATATATATATATATATATGTATATATGTATGTATTTATGTATCAGCACGATAACTCTCGAACGAAATGTCCTAGGTTTACGAAATTTGGTGAGGACGTTGCAGGTCCAAAAATCTTGGATGAGTTCTTCAGCCAGACACGTCGGATGCCAGGAACACGGTTTTTGTTCTTGCAAAAAATTAGTTTTTTGCCAAAATTTGCTATAATTTAAAAGTTTTTGCCAAATTTTTTTACACCATTGCAAAGACGGAAAAAAATCACATAAAAAAGGTTTTTGAACTATTATTCTAGGTTAGCTACCACTTCAAGAAATGAAATACCTCTGTCGTAGCATCCTGCATAACACAGAGAATTTCCATTTACAAAAGTACGTTTTTCTCGGAAACTAGTTGATATAGAGTAACTGTAAATAAAAAAAATCTTCTATATGTGAATTTTCCGCATCATTCCGCCAAATATTTTTCATTAAAAATGTCCAAACGAAATGTAAATGTAAACGTTTTCACGAAATTTCTTAAAAATAAGATGTTGCGTTCTTGAGTTATCGTGCGGACACTTAGTAAACATACCTATATATATATATATATATATATATATATATATATATATATATATATATATATATATATATATATATAGGGGTATTTTATTTTTTATTCTTGCAAGGAAAGGTATCCAACTATATCTCTCAAAAATTTGGTGGATTATAGATCTTATTAAAACTAGTCACAAGCCATATTTCGTTCGTGCCCATATGCAGTTTAAGGGGGTGAAACTCACCGCCTGAAAATTAGAGTTTTTTCAATTTTCTTAAATATTTTGGAAATGGTAAGAGCTTTGGTAGATAAACTATATATATTTGTAAATAGGACTCTTTGCTATCTTTATTATGATAGCAAAATTAAAATTATAATATCATTTGGGTTTCATCCCACACCCCTAACCCCTAATTTTTTCAGGTATTTTTTGGTAAAAGAGGAGACTGTCGTGTGTAAATAAAAGAAATTATTCTTAATATATTTTATATCACACCTGTTTATTTCTTATTGCATAAATACACCTTTGCTAATATTAGACCGGTCAATTTAAACATGCAAGGGTACAAAAATTAGGGAAGAGCTGAAAATTGGTACGAATGTTCGGAACACCATTATAGATAAGTGTTAAATGATAGATAAGTGGAAAATCCTCATCGATCCTGTACGTGGAAAAAATTTTATTCAAGGTCAAATGTGTCAAAAATGTGTTTTTCGCGTTTTTCAGCAAAACGGTAAGTTTTATCATAAAATTAGGTCAGACAAAATTTGTAGATCATATAATTATCTATAAAAAATGCCTCAGTACATTTTTCCTAAGAGCGACCGTTTCTGGGATATAACTATTACAAAAGTTGTAATCTTCATAATATGCACACGTTTCCACGCCACCTGTGAGGTAGTGTACTTAGCTGCTTGTTTTAAAGGGTTTCCCCGGTAGGCCTATTCCACGGTCTATGGTGATCCTGTTTAATTGAAAATTATTGAATAAAAAAAATATTAGTATTGGGAATGATGAAAGCGGTATAGATTTAAAAAAGTGAGGGAAATTATTCGTCAGATTCATATAATCGTCTAATATTTCAGCGTCCTCTTTTTCATGTTCTTCTTCTTCTTCTTATCCTTCTTGTTGGGTGCAAGTAAATTGCCTCAATAGCGATGCATCACATGTCTCCTCGTTGGTATTATACGAATCCTCTTCTGTTGGTGATTCAACATTAGAGCACATTAGAGCATATTATGAAGATTACAACTTTTTCAACATTTATAATAGTTATATCTCAGAAACGGTGACTCTTAGGAAAAAAATATTGAAACATTTTTTATAGATAATTATATTATCTACAATTTTGGTCTGACCTAATTTTATGATAGAACTTACCGTTTTGCTGAAAAATGCAAAAAACCCATTTTTAACACCTTTGACCTTGACTAAAATTTTTTCCATGTACAGGATCGATGAGGACTTTTCAACACTTATTTTAATAGTGTTCCGAACATTCGTACCAATTTTGAGCTCTCCCCTAATTTTTGTATCTTTACTACTATTTTTAGGGCTAAACTAACCGGATTATATTAACTTGGGAAAATTTTAACTTTTTAATTTAATAATGAGCATATAGTCAAAGAATCTCGTATTTTAGTAACGAATTGCTACAAACTTACAATATACTTTAAAATACATAATTTAGAAAGAAAAATTACACTGCATCCCCCAACCCCTGTACTTGACAAATCCATCTATCTATACAAATCTATATTATAATTATTATAATTATAATATACATCTATATATCTATACAAATCTTATTTAGGTACTTATTTATTTATTTTTATTTATCTATACAATTGTTAATATTTTAACCTCTGGATGTTTATGGATATCGACTGAAAACAATTCTTCAGATTATTTTCGGATAATGTAATTCTAAATGAGTATGTGATATTGACGTGTGTGAAACTTCAGTCTCTAGCTCACAATCAGTTTTCGTCACATCGTTTTCAAAATTTGTTCAAGTATGGATGGTATGAAAGTGGATACATTGACCAACGACCAGAAAGTTTTGTAAATTCTGTAACATATTGCTTTTCCAAAGTAGAAAGAGGAGCACCAAAATATAGTGTATGTGGTAAACTAGCTTTTATAAGATGTGCTTAGTGTGGACAATATTTTTGTTTTGAACATTTTTATGAACAATATCATTATTGTGTAGATTACAAACCTTAAAATATTGACAATTGTATAAATAAAAAGAAATAAATAAGTAAATAAGATTTGTATAGATATCAGGAAGACATGGGGGGGGGGGGTCCAGTGTATTTTTTCTTTCTAAATTATGTATTTTAAAGTATATCGTAAGTTTGTAACAATTCATTACTAAAATACGAGATTCTTTGACCATATTTTTGCTCATTATTAAATCAAAAAGTTAAAAATTTTCGCAACTTAATATTAACAAAGGGTATATTTATGCAACAAGAAATAAACTGGTGTGATGTAAAATATATTAATTAAAATATCTTTTATTTGCACATAACAATCTCCTCTTTTACCAAAAAATACCTGCTAAAATTAGGAGTTGGGGGTGGGGGATGAAACTCCAATGATTTTATAACTTTAATTTTGGTATCATAATAAATACTTTAAAGTGCCATTTACAAGTATTTATAGTTTCCCTAACAAAACTCTTGCCATTTCCAAGATATTTAAGAAACTTGAAAATAACTCTGACTTTCACGTGTGAGTTTCACTCCCTTAAATCGCTTATGGGCACGAACGAAATATGGCTTTGGATTAGTTTTAATAAGATCTACAATCCACCAAAGTTTCAAAAATTTTAGAGAGATACAGTTGGATACCTTTCCTTGTTAGATTCTAGTTAGTGCCATAACTGTATATATACCTATATTTTTAGAAAATTCTTAATTTTGTGATTTTGGTTCACTGGGAATTTCAAAACGCGAGGAGCCATCAAGGTGGAAAAATATCGCAGTGTCGACTTCAACGCCATTTATACTCAACTCATTTTTAATTAAAAAAAAAAAAAAATTGTAATTTCAAGACATATAGAAATAATGTTGCATATTTAGTTTTTTAATAAAATATTTAATTGTATAAAAAAAATAATAAAAAGGTCGATTTTTGACGTTTTTTTGGCGAATCTCCCCTTAATTTATTTATTTTTTATCCTTTTCTTTATGTTGATTCTGAGACGAGATGTTGAAAATGTTAAGTCTTACCAGGAAATTTTTAATTAATACTTCAAATATTTTATTACATTTTTGAAGTGTAACATCTTTTTTAGCCACCTTAGAATAATATGTCTGAAAAAAATTGTGAGCCAATTTTTGTTCTGATATACATAATTATAGGTGAAATATAATTAAATGTGTGAGGCGAGTGTAGAGTAAAATTGAGGAAAAGTTGAGAAGTGGTGGTTATTTGTAAGAAATACCTACATAATTAAAAATAAAATCTTTAGGTACGTATTGTAACTTTGTAAGAGTAAGGAAGTTACATTTCAAAAACCTAAATGATGAAAGGTGAAGAGTTTGGAAAAATACAATAAAATTTATTATTAATACATATCACAAATCGGCTCTGCTTTGCTTTCGCATCTATATATATGTTTCGATTCAAGAAAATGTTTGTTTCTTATACATTAAACAAAACAACACAATAGTTATCACAACGGAAAAATTACTAAATAAGTTAATTAATTACAACATCAAATAAATTTGTATAGTTACAATAACTAAAAAAAAAGCCATGAACAGCAGAGTTCCATCATGGGAATTGAATTTTCCCACCATCTTCGATATTTTTAAGATATCTAAATGTGATTGAAATTTATGCTTTTATTGTTTAAATGTCAAAATAAAAAAGGACCTTAAAAATCGAATTAGAAGGAATTTCTGAGATCCTTTTTTTTTTCAAAAAACCCAAAATTTCTATTTCTGTACATACTTATAATAAAACTGTAACGGGACCGTGTCTGTACATGGAATATTTTTGAAAATTGTACTGGCAATGTAGATAGTTATCCATTTAGATAATATAGAAATAACGATTTTTAAAATTTTTGTCTCTGTCCGTCTGTCTGTCTGTTCACGCATCACCCAAAAACGACTGGACGAATTTTGATGAAATTTTATATAGTGATAATTTGTTACCTGGGTCAAGATCTAGGAAACTTTTTACTCCGGGAAAAGGTCTCATTCCCACGAGAAAATACGAAAAAACGGATTTTGATGAAATTTCGTCTGGTGTTAACTTACTACCTGGGTCAATATATAAAAGATACTTTAGTAGAATAGCTGTAAGGGTTCTGCGACACCGCAAAACGGAGTAACTTGAACCCTTTTGACGATGTTTGAAAGCGTGCGACTTAGGGTTCTATTACACCCATTTTAGGGTATTATACAATCCAAACTGATGAGTCATCAAAAATATGTCGATGTTCAAAACTTGACATTTGACTCCAGACGCGCTCATACTGTTGGCCTTGGAATTCCTAAGAGATGAGTCATCATCAACGACCACATTAATTCAAGTTAACCCATTACGTGTCATCAAAATTTGGTCATCACGATTTGAATTTTAGTGTTAACCCATTATCCACAAGCGCTGACGTAGTTTTAGAATCAAAACCTAACGCATGCGCAGACTGAATTTTAGGCCACAAATTGTTTTTTTTGGTGCTAAATCTTAAATAGTCAAAACCATCTTTCTGCATTATCTTTTGAATGTCAACAGTTACAGAGCTGAAATTTTGACCTTAGAGGGCTTTCTTGACTAGAAAGCAAACGACTTTAGTAATGTGAAGTTCAGCCCAGCCTTATGGTGCACATATCCTAAAATATGTTTCGATAATGCCGAAGTAACTTTTTTCGCTGCCAAACTTTTCATCTGAAACGGAGTTTTTCGGATATATCCTCATCAAAGTAAGTATCTTAATTCAATCTTTAAAAAGTTTTGCATATTTATTATCATCATTTGTGTGATCGTTGTCAAAGCTCAAAACATACCTTGGGGCTATGTATTAAATCATTGGTGGGGCTAAATGTTAAATGATTTTTGTTTAATTTTCTTCTGCTTTCTCTTCTTATTTGTCGGTTTATGTGTTCAATAAATTGTCTTTATTTCTTATTTCAAATATTTATGTATCGGTCTTCTAATTCGGTCTATCATAAAGTGTACCTGCTTTTGTTTGTTTATAAATGATACTGTACGTTATTGAAAAATTTGTTTGTAAATATCTTCTAAACCGTGTATAGTAACGAAAAAGTAACGAAATTTTTGAAAGTTTAAGCGAAGCAAGTTGTAGGTATTCGAGACATACTGCAACTTCTGTTAAAACCTACTTTTCGTTATCGAAAATTGACTATAATGGCTTAATTTAGACTCCATTAGTCCCACTGATCTGGTCAACAATACTATATTTTAAAAAAAATTAGTTTTCGACACTTTTCGTAAACGTTAACTTTTGATCGTAAATATTTTGTAAATAGAGCATCGTAGCTCAAAAGTAACGAAATTTTGAAGGCCTAAGCGAATCAAGTTGTGGGTATTCCGAACATATTTGGACTGTCAGAACCTACTTTTCGTTATTGAAAATCATCGATATCGGAAATAACGAAATTTTAAAATTTAAAAATCTAAATTCCTACATATTCGTTATCAGTTTAAGAAAATCATAATTCACTTTGCGTCGTTTCAATTTGCATCGTGTTTTTTTGGAACGTAACCACGACGCAAATCGAGGTCTTGGTGTACACGCATAATTATACCATTCATATGGCTACGCAAACGTACTTTTTCACATCTATACGCATTCATATGAATATTATGAATTTGCTATGGTAGAGTGAGGACATTGTTCCACACAAACGCATTCCCAAAGGGGTAACCAATTTTTTATAGTGGATTCTAGCACACACTACGTCGTCAAAAGTATGGGGACACTTTGACACAGAGAGTGCCCACACTTTTGACGCGGCACTGTACTTAATGTTGTGGTACACTATCGTGTCAAAAATGTGGGCACCCCTGGGCCAAGGTGTCCTCGTACTTTTTATAACGTAGTGTGTGCTAGAATCCACAATAAAAAATTGGTCCCCCCTTGCGAACACGTTTGAACGGATCAATGTCCCCACTCTATCTATGTGAATACATATACATTTTCATTTGTACACACATAATATAGGTACGTGCCCATACCAATTTATATGTACATTTGCGTATAAAGGGTACAATTTGACAAAAATTAAAATTTGCTATAATTTAAAAGTTTTTGCCACATTTTTTTACATCATTGCAAAGACGGAAAAAAATCACATAAAAAAGGTTTTTGAACTATTATTCTAGGTTAGCTAGTTTTTGAGAAAATAAGAAAAAATACCCCTGTCGCAGCATCCTGCATAACATAGCGAATTTCCGTTTATAAAAATTGGTTTTTTTCGGAAACTAGTTGACATAGAAAAAAAGTTTAAAGACCTTTTTTATGTAATTTTTCTTCTCTTTTAAATGGTGTAAAAAAATTTCGCAAATATTTTTGAATAAGTGGAAATTTTGGCAAAAAACTAATTTTTTGCAAGAACAAAAACCATGTTCCTGGCATCCGACGTGTCTGGCTGAAGAACTCATTCAAGAGTTTGGGACTTCCAACATTTTCACCAAATTTTGTAATAGTAGCACATTTCTTTGGAGAGTTATCGTGCGGACTATATATATATATATATATATATATATATATATATATATATATATATATATATATATATATATATATATATATATATATATATTTAAATTGCTGCACTAACCACACAATTTGCGCTCAGTCGCACTTGAAAAATAAAATTCGGACGACTTAGGTTATAAAACTAAACGGTTGGTTAGAAATTGAAAAAGAAAATACCCCTGTCCCAGCATCCTGCATAACATAGGGAATTTCCATTTACATAAGTACGTTTTTCTCGGAAACTAGTTGATCTAGAGTAATTGTAAATAAAAAAACCTTTTTTATGTGATTTTTCCGCCTCATTCCGCCAAATTTTTTTCACGAAAAATGTCAAAGAAAACCGTAAACGTTTTCACGAAATTTCTTAAAAATAAGATGTTTCGTTCTTCAGTTATCGTGCGGACACATATATACACACACCGGCATAATTAGCGGAATATAAAAAATATATAAAAACTTATTTATTAAACAAAGTTGGCGGGTTTTTTTCATTTTTACTTAAAATAATATTGAAGCAACGAATCAATTGACTTTCCATAGAATTGTTTTTATTTATTATTGATGCAATTCTTTTTAAGAGGTCTGTCACTTTCGAATTCAAATGCTGTTTCTTCTCAATGTAGTCGAGTTTCAAACTGCCGTAATTGAAGAATGGTGTAAGTAGAAAACTTTGTTTCTATTTCTGGACTGCCGTAATTTCTAATACTATAAATGCGAAAGTGAGTTC
Organism: Brachynemurus nebulosus; assembly: GCA_035578155.1. NCBI lineage: Eukaryota > Metazoa > Arthropoda > Insecta > Neuroptera > Myrmeleontidae > Brachynemurus > Brachynemurus nebulosus. Next base: position 3,774,824 of record JAPWDM010000024.1, read on the forward strand.
GTTTGTTTGTTTGTAGCCATTCTTTTGTTAGGGACATGATTACAATAGTCTAATTTTTCTATAAAAAATTCGACTAATAATAAAATAGTTAAATTTAAAAAAAATTTTTCCCTTAATATGAAAAAACGTGATAGCCAGATACGTCCGATGCCAGGATCCATAAAAATTAAATTTGCTTTTTTTGCTTATTTCTTACAGTTTGTTGAGAAAATCGTCACTTATATTTTAAAAAATCCTATTTTTCGGGACAAAGGCTGCTGCCGGAAATGTACCTTAAGGGAACCGCGCGTCTAAGAAGTTTGGGAGCTTCTGTTTTACATAATATTAAAGGCAGGAAATTCGCGTAGAGAATGTTTTACAACCATTATCCTATTAATTAAAATTCACATAGTATTTGAAAAATTAACTGGATCGGCTGGGATCGGCTAGCAACCAAGAGGTCCGGGTTCGAGTCCTAGCCGATCCAGTTTGATCATTTTTCAAACACTATGTGAATTTTAATTAACAAAATGAATTGGTCATACATGCCAAAGTGAATCGAGTGTTCAAGTATCAGCTAAAGCTGGACATTAAATGAACATTTATGAATATTGGAGTATGTATAAATATGAACAAAAGTTCGTCATATATTAATAATGTTTTACAGGCACTCGATAACATTTGAAATTAAAAAAAAAAATTAACCTCTGTGAGCTGGTATTTTAAAAAATTTCGGTCGGTAGATGGTGTATGTATGCTGGCTTATCGTCTATAAATATTTTGCTGAAATAAAATTATTAATTTTTTACACACTCTTTTTCTTACTGTCTGCGTCATGATATAAAATTTAGAATTAAAAAAAAGATATTACTCCACTTAAAATAATTTTCATGCTTTATGTCTGTTAATACATAAATGTGAAAATTAAGACATAAGAATTTTTTTTAAGTTAATAACTAGTACGTGATATGATTTGAAAAATTCTGAATGATGAAGACGCCTGATTGTTAAAAACAATTTTAACTTTTATGACATTTACACGTAGAAATATTTGTCAGCGACAAATGATGTTGTAGACTACGAATTAGTATAAAACAAAAATTTTATTTTTGGAGCAGTAATGAGGAGAATTGTAGAATTTTTATTAAAAAAAAAAAAAATACAAATAATTTTTAACGACGAGGAGTACGATTGAAAGCGGTCTATTTGAAAGAGTTTCAGTGTCCACCCCAGAAGGCTTCATGTGTGTTTAGTGAAAAACGATATAAACAGCATAATTTTTTTTCTTTTTTTTCTTTTCTTTCCTTTCTTGAATAAAAGTTAACATCAATTAAGTTAAATTGCAGGACATCTGCCACTTAATAGGGGTAAAGATTTTTTATACACAGTGATCTGTATTCTATATTAATGAATGAATGTTTATAGTATCATGATGGGTAAGATAAATAAAGTTATTAGTTAGGTGTTGATTCAAAATTTTGTGTTTATTTACAATGTTTAAACATTATTTACAAAAAAAAAAATACAGAGTAGTTAGTAGTATATTGACAATTGTTCCAACGAACCGACTAACTCAAATAAATCTATTTTAAATTTGCATGTTACTCGATGGTAAAGTTCAGGGGATACGTCCTGTTCCCAAACTCTGTGCAAATGACACAAAAAAAAGGAACTGAATTATGACAATGTTAACTTAAAATTTAAAACTTCCGGCAAACGCGATGATAAACTACTAATCCGCCATAAACCAATCATATTGGCTGCGGCAGGTTTGTGCAGGCAGGAACACGCCACGCATCGGAAGACAGGTTGGCGCGTCCATTGTCCAACACCCGCAGCGAAGAAAGGGAAAATCCATGATATATTGGCGAAATCCATCACTACACAAACAACTCTTTTAATAGCATTTTGCCGAACCAGTTGTAAGACAATTTGAATAAAATGAAGAAAATCCGAAAGAAAGAAAAGAAGAGGGGAAAAAAAACCTAATGAGAAAGCCATTATCAAAGCGGTAATTATCTAAGCGAGTCTTACTTTTATACATAAATAAAAAATATTGATAATATTTATATATAACTTAAATTTTAAAACATTATTTAGTGTTATTTTTTATTTATCACATACCTGTAAAATTGGTCTGTTTTTCACACAGTGCTATATGAAATTATTTAATTGTTGATTGAATAAAATACGTTGTTTGAAATTTTCTTTATTTAAGTGCGTGACCTACTATTTAATTGTTTATAAAGTGTTAAATAGCATTAAGATAGGTTTATGGACGGTTAAGTAGCTTCAATGTAGGGTTATTATTTGTAAACATTGTGTTTGTAGGTTCATTAAGAGTTGATATAGGTTCACTTAGGGTGAATATAGGCTCATTTAGATGTTAGAAGGGTCAATGCAGTGTTAAAATCTTGACTCGGGCTTTCTTTTTGATCTGTTATGTGAGTTAGACTTCAATAATAAAAAACGCCGTGAGCAGCGGGGCCCCATCACGGTAGTCGAATTTTCCCCTTCATCTTCGGTATTGAATGTCTACAAGCGAAATGTGATTGAAAGTCTACAACCGAATTGTCATTTTGTTGGTTTCAAAACTGGTGATGAGTGTTCGGCTGATCGAGGCTTTAAAAAAAGGTTTTAAGTATTTAAGGGCTGTATCTCAGTAAATTTCAATTTTGTGCCGAAAACAGGTAGCAGAAAAAAAACCAACACAATTCGTACGAGGACATTCCTGCCCATGTTTATCCGCTAATTTCCTTTATGTTTTAGTTTTAAAAATTAAAAAAGGACCTTAAATAGTAAACTGGAAGGCCTTTATAAAGATATTTTTTCTTTCCAAAAAAATCCAAAATTTCTATTTTATAAATACTAAAAATCCAAAATTCCTAATTTATAAATAAACAGTGACTTTAATAACATTTTTAAATTACTTAATATGTATGTATTTCATTTGTCATAAAAGTAAGTTCACTTTTTTTTAAATTTTTTAAAATTACTATTCGCCTACTTGTATTTAGAATAAACATAATGCTTTTAAAACACATTTAACAATAGCATTCAATTCCGATGTAAAAATGGGAGAAGTGGGGGGAAAAGTGATGCGGACTTCCTACAAGGTACTAGCTGGATACTAACTGAATACACGTACAAAATTTCAGCCCTCTAGGTTTCCTTATGGAGTCTCTAGACGTGTTAGAAAACAAGCAAAAAAATTAAGGAAATATTGGCGTAAAAATCGTGGGGGTAAGGGTTAAAAGTTGAAACCTCCAAAAAACAGTGTCTGGCTATTAGTTTAACCTGTACACCAAATTTCAGCCCTCTAGGTTTATTTGGGGAGATTTTGACCCGAACGAAACTGTTAAAAAACAAGAAAAATCATGTTCTTTTGGGTATAAAAATGGTGGGGGTAGGGGTTAAAAGTCGAGACCCCCAAAAGGCACCCCCTTGATACTAACTCAATCCGAATACAAAATTTCAGCCCTCTAGGTTTATTCGGGTGACCTGTGCGAGTGGTACAAACTTCGAAAACGTCGAAAATGCATGAAATTGTAGCTTAAAAATGAGGGGGGTGGGGGTAAAATATTAAAACCTCCAAAAAGCACAACCTAGGTACGAACTTTATCAACACACCAAATTTCAACCCTCTACGTTAATTCTGGGGGGCTGGGGGCCTGTTAGATCCAGCGAAAATCGTTTTTCCCCCCTCTACTCCCACCATATCATCCTAGGAAGCTGAATTTTGGATATGTTGTAGATAATTGACCGAAACATTATTTAAAACCGGTTTGGAAAAGTTTTATTGCTTTTCCGCCCCCCACCACCCCCTTAAAGGTCGGGTCAGAAAAAAAATTTGCCCAAAATTTGACCCCACTTTGATAGTATGAGGTGCCTCGAAAATGAGCCCCATTTACCAAATTTCATCTCTTAACTTCCATAGGGGGGCCCTACACAAATTAAAAGGTGGCGGGAAAATATATATATATATATATATATATATATATATCAGACATTTTTTTTTTCTACATATTCGTGTTCTACGGGTCCGAAAACGGATAGCGCCCCTACTCTCGCCTCTCGCAGCTCTTATCGTATAGACTGTATAAGTCTAATTTTTCGGAGAAAATTCGACTAAAAAAAAAACCACAGAGAACAAACAATACGGTATACTTTCATGTATTTTAGGTAATAGGGTAACAGGAAGGTTAGTCGCTACTGAGTTCAAAAAAATAAATTTTTATATTACAATACGTATTAGTTCAACAATGCTGAAATTGTTCAAATTATGCTATAATTTGGTAAGCATTTAGAATTTCGGTCTGCAACTGTCACAGTACACTCTCAATGTATTTTACTTAATTAAAAAAAAATTGCCGAACAGTTTAAAACAGCGTATATCGAAATATGTAGTAAATTCCGCACTGGTCAGAAAATTAACATAAGTATATGCCCGGCGGGCAACTGTTAGCTTCGGCTAGCAGGCTGACGAGGCTCTGGTACCGTGTTTCGACAAGGATGATCGTGTGGAGGGGACGATGTCGTATCCCCCGAGTGAGTGTTATGCCTGCGTCAGCCTGAGTTTCATTAATAGTACCTTCACCGGAATTCAACGCGTCGCCAGTGCTGCATACTCCAGTGGGCGTGATCTTCGGAGTCCGATGATACCGTTCGGATGTGTCGAAAAGATGATATTGCGTCTGTGATTTATGTAAAAATTGTGATCTGTGTCTGTGATAGTTGTTATGCCCCCTTGGGTTCTCATGCCTGCGGTGGTACTTTTTAATTGTTACTCCTACTGTGATGTTTCCCTGGCCTTGTTCTTGTCATTTCGATGGGTAGGTATGCGGCTCCCGACGCACTCGTTCTCATCGGCCACACATACGAGTCGACGTCTGCCCGAACAGCTTGAGCGAGCTCGCCCAGTAAGGAGACGTCGTCGTCCCTCGTACGGATGCGTTCGTGGGCGTTGATATGGCAGCTTCCGCCCCGTCGAAGTGATACGAACACAGGTCAGATGTTGGCTTTGTGATACTCTGTGGCATTGTCCCGTTCTCTGTAGCCTCGACTCGGACGAACGTGGCGAAGTCATCGTACCGGTCTCCCGTGTAAGTTGACCCCGACATCTGACAGAACGGCACATGTACCCAGTGATCAGTTATCAGACAGAACAGTACATGTTGCTCAGTAATCAGATGTCACTGTCCCTACACGTGTGAGTTTCTAGGTATTGACGAAGCCATTTCGGAATTGTTGAGACTCTGGGGAGCGGAATTGTGCCACAGAGCAAGAAATTTTTTAAAATCTGTGATATTGTTGTTTTTATTTTTTAATAAGATTGTTTAAATCTGTTTTGTTTTAACGATGTACCACTGAGGGCCTTTTCCATCCGAGGTGGTACATCACTTTTTTTTTATTCTTATCTGTGATATTTTGTTGTACCGCTGTGGGCTTGCTGTTGTGGCCCTTCAGCGGTTTTGTTTTTAACTACTTATTGCGGCACTGGTCGGCCTGTGGCTCCCCAGTGACGTAATAAGATTTTCCTCTTATTTTTTTTTTCCTGTGATGTTACTGTGATTTTGTGATCTTGTTATATTTTTATGCAGTATTCTTCACTCTGAGCCCTTTACACCTCGGAGTTTCATCGTTGGTTTTCAGTCCTTGGTGACTGGACGTTCTGGCTAGTACTTAGCGTACCGCCACCAAGGACTGTTCGTTCTTTATGAAGCCCTGGGATGGCAGGGACCATCGATGAATTTTATTATGTGTATGTTTTGTCCGTTGTCTACTGCATTTATGTGTTCCTGTCTGTTTTGTGTATGTTTTTACTTTCATCGTGTTTGGCGGCGCATGCCCTTCGTTGGCGATGCCGCCGGGTGCTGCTGACCGCGCCATCCACCGGCAGCAGTAAGCCAATTTTAATCAAAAAAAAAAAAAAAGAAAAAGGAAAAAAAACATAAGTATATATACGACTAACCTATATACCAGGTGAGTTTTTCTTTATAATTGTCATTCGAATTATTTCTAAAATCCTTATTATCATGAAAATTTACCCCGAAATATACAGTGGTCGATTATCACTTCAGGAATCTCGAAGAACTTTTAATATTGACAAAAAGATCTTATTATGGTATAAGGAAAAAAAACATGATAAAAATGAACACCTATTTCCAAATATTTACAGCTGCTGACAACTGGATAACTTTAAAAAAAAATTCGTCGTACAGAAAAGCTGCCTTAATGCATTTAATATTTTACCTTTGTTTCTATTTAATAGAAATAGGTACCATTTAATTTATTTTGTGAAAATAAAACTATTAATCCTTTTTTTATCTGACAATATATATATTTATTATATGAGTTATTATATGTAAAACGCTTTTGTATATGGATTATATATAGAAGCATTTCATTAATTTTAAAAGAGCTACAATTAGGACTCTACAGAGCTCAAGCACTTTTAATCTCTATAAGTTAAAAATTAAAAAATTTCTTGGTTGAAATTTAAAAAAAAAAAAAATAGAATATCTACTATAAAAGTTAGTTTTATGATGGTCAATTATTTCGGACTTATTTTTTATCCACTAGCCTAAAAAATTGTTAAAAATGTATATTTTCTTTAGTTTCTAACCCTGAATAACCCCCTAAATACGATTTCTATATCTTTGTTTAATTCTTATGAATGTAACATAAGCGTTCGCTCGTTTCTCTCTAGTTTCTAGTAGAATCAAAAAGCAAATAGCAAAAGTTTTCTTATGTCTATAGTTGTTTTACTATCATATTAGAAAATCTATCGTATCGTATGGTAATATATGTAAGATATATAAGTAGGTACCTAATATAACTCATTGTCAGTATTTTAATTATAAATATGATTTTCCATTATGTTTTGTTTTGAAGTTAACAAAAGCGTAACCAAATGTGGTATTTGGAGAAAATTATTATTAGATTAATTTTCATCGAATATATACAACCTCCCTCTTCCACACTCTCCCTGAACAAAGGTAAATATAAATTCTATCCTGGTTTGTTTAATGGCATCATCATTCAATTACACTTCTATAAATCACTTCCATAAAAACTTTGTTCCGTTTTTTTATTTAATTAACATCATCAAGTTCACTAAAATTTCAAATAGTTTAATTAAATTCTTATTTATGGTTTTGTACAGTTGTAGCGGGCGAAATGGCGACATTTTCTCGATTTTACCGAATTTTCGAATTGAAAAATCAGCTATTATAGCCACTGTCATGACGCGACTCGAACCTGGAACTATGGTAGAAATTTGTTTTGACGTCCCTAGAAACCGAAAATAACATTCACTAAAATTTATATATATTGTAATGCAAAAATTACTTCTTTTTTGTAACTTAGAAATTTGTATTGTACATCAGTATTGACTAACTTTCCTGCTACCCTAACCATCCGATGTATATGAAGATGTACTCTATTATTTATTCTATGTATTAGCAAATACATATCATGGTGTCTAGAAAAAGGTGACCGAACTCAATGTATGCAAAAAGCGTCTAAAAATAAGAGGGGATTAGTGTTCCTTGTGTACCAAAGCGGTAATTTGAAATAGAGATAATAATTTAAAATTATAAAATAAGTTACTTAGGTTGTTTTAATATGAATAATGGAAATAAAATCAATAATTATTAGAAAAACAGATAGTAAAAAAGAAAGAAGTAAATGATAATAATAAATTTCATAAATGATAATAATAATGACAAAGAAAATTAATGAAGTAAATTGAGTATATAATAATAATTTGCCTTATAAATATGTCATTAAATATTAACTAAATTGACAAGAAAATTTAGACAGATAGTGAAAATAAATTTTTTCAGTTACCTGAATCGCAAGTTGGCTGTTGCATAATAGAGTAGCAACTTAATCCTAATTTTTAACAAAAAGCGACCACGAGCGTTCTAGTGGCTGATTTTTCTTTTAATCGATCCAAAATTTAAAAAGGAATAAAAAATTCCAATACTATTTTTTTACCAAATGCCGGTGTCACTGTGAAAAGTTGAAATTAATGAAAGTAATAGGTAAAATACATGTATAAATTTTGTATTTGTAGTATTCTCTAAGCACAATTGATATATAAAAAAAAAATATAACATTTTTTTACAGAGAGAAAAAACTATTGACAAATATGATATTTTAGAATGAATACGTAGACTAAAATCAAACATTTATAAGAATACTTGTCAAATTATTTATTTTTATCAATTTTTAGCATTGAAGCCGTGGTTTAATCAAAAAATAGTATTTGAATTTTATATTTTATTTTAAATTCTGCATCGGTTAAAAAAAAAACCAGCCACTAGAACGCTCGTGGTCACCTTTTTAATTTCTAAGCAACTTTTTAAGGGTAAGTTGCTAGCCTATAACGTATATCTTAGCATTCTGTCTGTTAGTTACTATAGTTAAAAGAAAATAACAGGTAAAAAAAGTTTGCTTACCTGACTAGGCAGGTAAGTAAAGTAATTACGGTTTTCTCAGTTAATACCATGAGAAATATTATGCAAACGAAATAAAATCACTCTTTCTGTTTACTGGTCATTTTTATTTATCGTAATATAACAATTACAATTAGAATTATTTTGAACATTCATAAGCGAACAAAGAATACATTGTCATTTAGGTATATCACCGTTTTCAACATTGAGTATTCACACCACAAACTATTGGTAGAGGACATAATTTTGGACCCTTCAAAAGCATACGCCAACATAGTATATATTTTCAGTAATATTGTTAACAATCTTCTTAGCGCATCAGTTTCGAAAGACATCATAAGTAACTTCATACCGTTTTTTTTTTTTTATTCTTCTGGCACAATTGACTAACATACGATATTTGCTGCTTCTTCAATACCGTCGGGAATGAATAAATTATTAGATTTTGAAGAAAACTTCATTTCTTACTTAAAATAATCACACTACAAAATATATTTATTTAAATCATTTATTAGATTAATGGCCGATTACACCAAAATTAATTTAATCAGAACTTAATAAGCTTGACAACGTTTATAATTATCAGTTACATCAGCATGATATTTGAATGAAAAACTCATTTGGAAAAATTGAATACATTTTTCGTATAAAGCTGAATAAATTCTTCGTATCTATTTAAAAAGCAATTTTATAAGGTTTTTGAAATCATTTCTACACGGAGAGAAAAATCCTATAATTTTTGTAGAGAAAATTTCAGAAAAATTACCATGCTCCCCTATAATCCGTGCGCGATCGACGACCAAAATAAAAAATATATTATAGCATGGTAAAATTTAATATGGTAGGGGAAACGTGACGTGAAAAGGTGAAGAAACGTGTTAGATTTCTGCCTATATGAAAGGATGTTGACGTCTTACAGCGTCGTAGTATGGCAGGTAAAGTGCTTAGAAAGTTTTGTCCCCATAGGCCACCAGTGGTATCTTGTGGCGGGTATTTTCTATAAATAATTTCTTAATATTGCTGTTGTAGCAGGTAAATTGCATATGTAAAAGTCCTAATTTTTCAATTTTGACTCTAATTTTATATTAATTAGAGTGAAAATTGAAAAACTGGGACTTGTACATATGCAATTTGCCTGCTACAACAAAAATTAAATAATATAATATAAATAAAACATAATTTAAAAAAAGAAAAAGATTTTATTTACATTTTATTTATGTACAATATGGAATATTTAACAATTACATTAATTATGACATAAATATAATTTAATAATTAAATTTTACAGAATAAAGTGAACAACTGTTATCGTTTGAGACATATCAATTTTTTTTTTTTTTTAAACAATTTAATTATAATTATCATATAATAAAGTTTTTTGCATATTATTTCGGAATTTTATTTTTATAATTATGTAATTTTTTCCAGATTCAAAAAGTTTATCGACTTATAAAATTTTTATTTCTGAAAAAAATTGTTTGAAATAAATATTTAGATAAATAAGTCATCAATAAGTTATCAAAATCTTACAGATTTAAATTTCATAGCCAAAATCTTACTTTATAATGAAAATGTATTAATCTATTATGAGATTAATAACATAAAACCTATCATTCTGTTGGTTTTCATAAAGTTTTGTACAAAAATTCAAAATGTGATAGAAATTATATATTTTTGGTTATTATTTTTTATAAACAAAAGATAAATTACTTAATTAACATCAATTTTGTAAATAAAATAACAATACATAATAAAATTTAAATTTCTTTTCAATCTTAACATGTTACAATTTAAATATCTTTTTTCTTTTTTTTAATTCTAACAAATTTTAGCTTATGAATCCTGTCAAATATTTTTAATTATGCTTAACAAATATCTCTAGTAGTAACAGATATGTCACTTATTTAGCGTCCCTATAATATACTGGTAACATACTGGTAACATGTGCGCTGAAGGCTGATTGGTTCTGGCATTTTCTATCCAAAGTTTTCGTAAAATACATTGGAAATAAATTAAATGTTAACAGAAACCGTTTAGTTTAACTTAGAAAGAATAATTAAATTAAAAATTTTTAATTGTTCATTAATTCATAACTTACTAACAATAATTATGTACTAAAAAATATTTACTCAAACATGTGATAATTAATTTTGAAGCTTCCCGCTCTGTTTGGGATAGGAAATGGATGACATCACGACTCTGTTAGTAGGTTACTACGGCTTACTACGGTTACTAAATTCAAGTGGTTTTTTAAAAGAAGTTGTAAGTATTTGATTTATTGTATTGCCATTTATTATTTTAATATTATGTTTGTTTTAATATTTTAAGATTATGGCCTGAAGAAGAGATTTATATTCTCGAAACGTACGTAGCCAATAAAAAACAAAGAAAACTTTTTGATCTAACTTGGTGATCATTTATTCCAAAATATTCCTTATAATTATTATCTAAAAATCACCTAAACCTTCCTTATATAAATTCAAGTGGTTTAAGTACATGAAAATTAATAAACTGACAGAAATTTAAATAAAAAAAAAAAAAATCGGAAATTTTATGTAATTTCATCGGAAATTGTATACTGGCGACGCAAAGATTACGCGAGCGCTCCTGGTTTTTTAAATTAGAAGCTGTATCAAGTAAAAATTATGGTATACGTTTAATTGTCGATAGAAAAATGTACTATAAAAAATAATGCACGCATTACTAGATTTTTTATATCACCCATTAATCGTATACGTATATTTTTACTTGATGCTAGTTCTAATTTTACCACCAGAGGCGCGAGTGAGAATCTTTGCGTCGCCAATAATTCAGTAAGTAAATTTTTATTTTTAATAGTTATAAAATTATTTTGAAAAAAAATTGTAGAATGTCTTAAATTTTCTGTTAATCATTGTGGCAGTTTTCCTTCCAAGCGAAGCCAAATATTATTCTGAAAAAGAAACACATATTAATATTAATTTTAGGATAGGAAAATTATAATTTAGTACATTTAATTTGCGTAACTATGAAACTTTATAGAACAGACTATTTTCACAGAATTTTCGGAGAACATGTAAAGAATAATTGTTGGTTGTAATAAAGTATGAAATACAATTTAACTCTTACAAGTTATCAATCAAACTGAAGGTGACATTCACATATTTTTTTAAACGGTCTGTTTTTTCCTACTATAAATTATATGGTTAATTTAATATCTTTACTATTTACATTTTATCGATGTTTTCGTTGTTTTAGAGTTAAATAATAAATTAGATGGAAAATCTCTATATAATATAGGTTACCGAAACAGGGTTAGTCAAAGAAGCAAGGGTTAAATACTTTAAAATTTAGCTGACGAAGCAATATAGATATGAACATTATTAATATTATTAATTTCTAGCTTTTACCCGCGGCTTCGCTCGTGTGGCTTTTGAAATTGTGACATTTAGTTAAATCGTATAAGTTTACTTTCATCGTGTCGCTATTGAGAACTGTTACTTTTTTCTTGGGAGTTTTCCCACAGGAATAAAATATTTTTTCCGGATAAAAAATAGACCAAAATATATTTTCCTACCAGAATAAAACTTCCCACAGGATTTTGATATTTTCTCGGGGTCGAAAGTAACTTATGTTTATCGTTGTATATTGTTTTTTCTGCTAACAATATGCTAATCAATTGCCCGTTATTATAATTTAAATATCATGTTGACATGAATTTGTTAAGAATAATAGATTTGCCAACTGACGATAACTGGATAGTTACCGGTTGTTTACTTCCTTATAGGATACAAAATAATAATATTTTGAACACTAAATAAGTAATTTCATAGTAGTCGTCGGTAGAAATATTATTATTATTGGTGGTACCTATCTATAGAAATATTTATTAAAATTGTAAAATGTAAAATACATTTAATCAGTAACAAATGAAAACATTGCTCGTTTAATAGTATAAGATACATTTTCTCACGGAAATTAAATATTTTCTCAAAATAAAAAGTAGCCTATAACCGTCTCTGTTCCTCATGTAACGAAGTACGTTACGCGCCCAATTAATATACAAAAAAAAAAACAACAAAATTACTAAAATTCATTACTCAATTTAACTAGATTTATTAATCACTTACATTTCTTATATTAGAATTATTAAATATTAAAGGATAAATAAAATAATAAACAAAAAAAAAGTTACGAAACGCCCGGTAGGTGAAATCGACCTGGGACACTCTGTAATAAATCAGAAATCAATAATAACATCTCAATTGAATGATCGAGGTAAGTCATAATTCATTTTCTTTCTTTTTTGTGGCGTTTGCACTGAACTTAAGAACAGAGCGTATCCCCTGAGATTTTCCATTTGGTCATATGCTAATTTAAAATGAATAAAAGATTATCTGAGCTAGTCAGTTCGCAAAATAGAAATGATTGCTGGAACAATTGCTGTATAAACTTTGGATAAGTTCGTTAGCCAGGCACGTCCGATGCCCAGAACATGGTTTTTTTGGCACTTTTCTTGAAAAAAAGTTTTTTTGCCAAAATTTCCCCTTATTTAAAAATATTTGCGACATTTTTTTTACACCATTGAAAAGAGGAGAAAAAAATCACATTTTTATTTTTTTTTTTTTTATTTAACTTCTGCATTGCAATAAAGCTTACAGTGTCGGCTACAAAGGCCTGTAATTATATAATTAATGTTACTAATTTCAGTATGAGAATATTACTAATTATAAAAGTAGTGTGGTTAATTCTTAGTAATTAATAAATAAGGAAATACATTAGGAGATAGAAAATAACAACGTATGTATTAAATTAATAAAGTAATATAGGTACGCCAAATAAAAATATATACGGGATGAATCATTTATTCATCAAGTACAAAACATGACGCATTGCTGGTGAAATTGTATATATTATTTACTTTTCAAAAGAGTCATTTACAATCATTCGTTGAATTGCTGACCAATCTTTACGTTAGATTGGTCAGCAATTCAACGAATTGGCGTTCCATGTCGTGTTGGGGGTTAATGTAGTTTTGGAGGAAATTTGGACCGATATATCTGGAGCTTAGATGCAAAAAAGATCTAGTCACAGAAGGCATTTTTTTCAGAAAAAAAAAAAAAAAATGGTTATTTAATTAAATATGAAATTAAAATACAAAATTTATTGTAAAATGGATACTAAGTTAATTTTAAAACTTATTAATTATACTTTTTTGATCAGAAAATTGAAGAAAAATCGCTTTCTTTATATTTTTTGTTGAACATAATGTTTTTTGCTTAAACATATTGGACATAATTTCATTTGCCCAATTTTATAATGGACATGATACTTTTTGCTATAAAGACATTATTGTAGGGTTGTACAAGTTTTATGCAAATAAAAGCATCACGTCTATTGCAGATTTCTTTTTATTTAAAAAAAAAAGCGAAAAACAAAGTATCTAACAGTTTTAAATTAAACGTGCAACAATTCATTGATTTAATATTTTATAGAAAAACATCAAATTAAGAAAAGTCTTAGTGCCTCTGTTGGTCATCCCTCCCGGTGTTAATTCCAAATTTGAATCCATGAATAACTTTGTTATTAATAAACGAAAATTGTGTATAATTGTTTGCAGAATATTAGTAATAAATACTTAATTGAAAAATAATATTTTTTATCCACTTTATAACTTTTAACTAAAATAAAAACGTTGAAAAGTACAAGCAGAAGCACACTTCTAACTGAACTTTTGAAGTAACATATTCAGGTAACACTGTGATTGGATAAATAAATTACATATGGCCGAATTAAATGGACGTGATTCTTTTTGCTTGAAGCTACATATTTTAAATCTATTTTTTAGTGAGAAAATTTTTTTTTTTGACTAAATGAAATTATTTAGACATATAGATATTACGATGTGTTCCATATATGCATAAAAATCTTAATTTTGAATTTTTTGAACAAGATCTTTTTTGCTTCTCAGCTCCAGATATAGGGCAAGTGAAGAGGAAGTGAATCAGTGTTTCAGGGTTCTTCTGGTTGCATACTTCGCATATTTTATCTTGTCTCCACTTATATAAGCAAATATTAGCTGATAATTTTACAGTTAGTGTACCCATTGTTCGTATTTGGCTTACTAATTTAATTTTTATAAAATTAAGTGGGTATTTCAAGTATGCGGAGTTGTTTTCTGAAATGATGTACTGGTACAAGGGGCTGTAACCTGACGCAAGAATTCTTTCTTTATCATTAAGTAATTGTTGTTGGTGAAACTTATCCAGAATATTTTTTAACTGACTTTTGATAAAGTATGGGTTTTGATTTTCCCATATATCATTCATTCTGAGGTTTTCCAGGATGCTTTTTAATTGAGTTACCCAATTATATTTCAGTGTTGTGCTTTTGTTGTGGTCTAATGATAATAATCTATTGCAGCATATTTTGGGTAATCTCGTGTCATTCATTTCTAGTATTCTAACCCACCAATTTAAAATACTTTTAGTGCATGTTCTGCGATGTTTTCAACACCTGTTTCAGATCGAATGATATTGTAAGGTGTGGACAATTTCCAGTTAAATACTGAATTTAAAAAAATTACCTTGAATATATTCTAATTTATCTAGATATCTCAATGCCCAAGTTTTAGCCCTGTACAATAAAGTTGAAACTATCACTGCCTTGTAAAGCTATAAGCGAGATTCCCAGGATTGCATTTTCGATCGTACCATGATATCTTTTATGTTATATGAAGCCATATTGGCTTTTTTCATGGCATAATCAGTGGCCTTTGCGAAAGTTGCTGAAGATGAGAAGAGAACACTGAGATAACAATATTCATTAGTAGTTTTAATTTGTGAGTTATTTACTTTAAATGGCATTAATTGTTTACTAACTCTTCCACCTTTTCTAAATATTATTATTTCTGTTTTGTTAGTGTTAATACTGAGTTCGTTAATACTGCAGTATTCCGTGAGGACATTCAACGCCTTCTGTAACATTGGCTGATTATCTATAAAAATTACTAGATCATCAGCGTACTCCAGTAGTAACGTCTCATTTATGCCATTTATATTGATTCCGCGAATTTTGCTGATTGACATATATGAGCTTAAGTCATTTATGAAGAGGTTAAACAACAGCGAAGAGAGTGGATCTCCCTGCAAAACTCCTCTATTTACTTTTACAGGGTTGCTGGTCTTGCCCTTCACCGTAAACTTGCAATAGAAATTTTGTATTAAACGTATTAACTTACCACTGATACCTATTGCATATAATTTATGCCATAGCATCGCGTGTGATACTGGGTTAAACGCTTTACGGAAATTGATAAAGGCTGCATATACCTTTCTGTTAGTAAGTCTGAGGTAAATATTTATTACGCTACTTAATATGAATATTGCGTCTCTACATCCTCTCCCCTTACAAAAGCCACACCGGAATTCTACCAAGATGTCTCACTCTTCAATTCAATTGGATATTCAGTTGGCTAAAATGTTTGTAAAAATTTTACAAATATTGTTTATAAGAGAAATGCCTTTGTAATTATTGCAATCATTTCTGTCTCCTTTCTTAAACAGTATACATAATTGCATTTCCGACCAGGACACGGGTATCTCCTTTCCCAGAATTCTGTTATATAATTTTTGTAAGGTCTTGCACCACGTTTCTGGTAGGTTTTATACGAAATTACTCGGGACCTGGTCAGGGCCTGCAGCTTTCCCTGTTTTATACTTACTTAGTGCATATTTTAGTTCGTCCTTCGTGATATTACTGTCTAAATATAGATCAGTGGAAGAAAGTCTGTTATGGACTTCAATGCTACATGTACCTGTGTACAAACTTTCAAAAAAGTTTTCCCATTCTGCAATACTAATTGGGTTGTAATATAGTCCACGCTTACCACGGAGTTGACTGATGCACTTCCAGAACTCGCCCTTAACAAAATCACATAAAAAAGGTCATTAAACTATCATTTTATGTCAACTGCACTAGCGGAAATAATTAAAGGATAAAAATAATTCCAAATTTTTAGCGATTTTTCGGATGGCTGTATCTTCGTGAAAAATGGTCGTATCGGAGTCGTAAGCAAAGCAATTTAAAGCTGGAAGATTCTAGTTTTCAGATCTTGCGATAAAAAAATTTTCAAAGAAATTTCCGCAATTTTTTCGGTTCCTTTTTTTGATCCACAGTCTTAACCGGAATTTGCTTTTTTCTAGACCTTTACACGACCACTTCTCGCTGAGATATCGGACTTTGAATGGAAAAAGATCGTTTCGTCGTTTACCATCGATATCTGAGCAACCAATGATCACACAGAAAATTGAAGGTGTGTTTCGAGAACTCGAATAAATTCTCTACAAGAATTAGCCATTCAGAAAAAAATTTTTTGCATACTCTACATGAATTTGAAAAATCAAGAAAAAAAGAGCTTTTGGGGGCTTTTTGGAAGATCAAGCGCTGAATTAAAGATTTCCAGAAAACCATTAATGTTAAGTGTGCCATTTACAGTTCAATATAGCCACAAAAACCGCACCGAGTTCAAACTGAATCCATCCACCCGTTTTGTTGTTTCAATCGATTGAATTTTTGAAAAAATTAAAGCATCATTTTTTTACTCTTACACTTTCATAATCTTGAACAAAATGAAAAAACAATTTTTCTTAGTTTTTTTCACATTTTTATCAACAACAGTATTTAAATTTATAAAAAAAAGAAAATTTCTTAAAAAATTTTTTTTTCAAAAATTTTTCAAGAAAATTTTTAAAAAAATTTTTCTAAAAATTCGTAAAAATTTTTTTTTTTTGCAAATTTTTTAAGAAATTTTCTTTTTTTTTTTATAAATTTAAATACTGTTGTTGATAAAAATGTGAAAAAAGCTCAGAAATTTTTTTTCATTTTATTCAAGATTATGAAAGTTTAAGAGTAAAAAAATGATCCGTTAATTTTTTCAAAAATTCAATCGCATGAAACAACAAAACGGCTGGATGGATTCAATTGGAACTCGATGGGGGTTTTGTGAGTATATTGAACTGTAAAAGGCACACTTAACTTTAATGGTTTTCTTGAAATTCTTAATCCAGCGCTTGATTTTCCAAAAAGCCCCCAAAAGCTCTTTTTTTCTTGATTTTTCAAATTCATGTAGAGTATGCAAAAAAATTTTTTTCTGAAAAAGCCTCCAGAATTTCTAAATTTTTCATTTTTTGTTTTGTTTTCAAAGTTTATTTGAACCTTAAGGAATATATTTCTAATATTTTAATCCTAACAGAAAAATTATCTTAGATAACGATAAACTGCTTTTAACTCTACTTTTCAAGAACGAAAACTTTTTAATAGCCTTTTTCTCAAAACAGGTTTTAAATTGTGAAAAAAAATTTTCTCATCAGAAATAGGTATATGCAAAGCGTAATGACTTATTTTAATAAAATTTTTTTGTCAGATTGAATTCAGTTGATTACAAGAAGCTGGGAATTCCACGGCGCAAATTAAAAGAGTCAACTTGGAGCAGCTGTAGCGCCGCCATTTTTTCTTGTTTTTCGCATAAAAATTTATGAGTGAATACACCATAACATGTACTATAATATAACTTCATTTGATACAATAAACGTATCCAGTTTCTTAAAAAAATTATTAAAAGACCTGTTGTCGGGAGGACCCTGCCCCCTTAAGTTGGTTTAATAGGGGATGAAAATTTGCATGTAAATTCATTATTTTTGAAGTTAGTGGTATATAAAAATATGGCTATTAAAATAAATAATATAATATTGAATAAATCTTTAACACTAACTGACAGACAACGCCCAGCCTAAACTGTTGGATTTAGAAGGACGAAATTTAGCACAAGAGAAATGAAAATTGGCGTTTAGGCTTCTGTTTATAAATAAAAGTCAGTTGTTTCTGGAAACTTATTCCTTAAGGGGTTAAAACAGAAAATGAAAGTTCATACGGGAAGTTCCTCATTTTTGAAGTTAGAAACGTGGATATTGATTTTGACTTGAGCAGAAAGTGAGTACGTAATAAAAATATGTTGTCGATGCGAAATCCCATCGGGCACGCGGCTAGTATTCTCAAATGCGTATTTTGTCTAACAATAATTAAAGAAATTTTTGATACTATGAACTTGAATGTATCATAATCCATTCGAATGAAATTTCTGTAAAATCCCTTGGCCTCACATTGTAGCTCTCTTAATAAACTTACTTGAATACTTGCATTATAGGGCTTTACCTATAAACGTTTAGGTCGTTTTTTTCCATTTTCGATAATATACAAATTGTTATAATAGCACTTAACATTGCTGTACACTCGATTACTATATGTTCCTTTATTTTTATAAATAAAAAAAAAATATTATCAAATATTCTGTTTAGTATAATAGTTTAAAAATGTATATATTATCAAAGAAATATGAACAAATCATTGATTAAAGATCTTTGATATAGATCTATGACAGTGTAATAGCGGCCTAATAAAATTTCTTTGTTTTATTTTCAATAAACATGGTCAACATGTTGATCAAGAAAAAGTAATTGCAATACTAAATATGAAAAAACCGGAAAATGTCAATGAAGTACTACGACTTCTAGGCATGGTAACGTATTTGTCAAAATTTATAAAAAATTCGTCTGAACTTACATTTCCTCTTAGAGAAATAGTAAAGAAAGACGCCAGGTGGCACTGGGATCCTGAATGTGATAAAGCATTTGAAGAAATAAAACATACCATAACTAGTACACCAGTGCTTAGGCTAACCAAACTAATAGAAAAAGACTGTTAGCAATTGTTTATGCTTGTCAAAAATTTCATCCTTATATTTATGGTAGGGGAAAGTCGCCCAAAGCGGGTACCCTCTTAAAGAGGGTAAGCGCTTGTATATCGTTGTATCGAATGTTTTTGTCAGGTCGCGTGAATACTGAGATTAACCGAATATCAACCAATATCAATCAGTTGTACTTAAACGCTTGTGTCGTTTAATGTCCTAGTTAAGCGTCATAAAATTTTTTTGTTGGTTTTGTTGAAAATTTTGAGGATAAATAATCTGTGACTAGTCATAAACCTTTTTATTTGTAATCTTTTTGGTATTACCATAGTGTTATCATCATTTAACTTTTAATGTAGAAACATCTAGACATGTATCGTCTTTCATTTTAATTTAACAAAATTAAGTCTTTTTGGTCAAAAAGGGTAGGGGCAAAGCGGGTAGACAAAAAAGAAGCATCTTAATGGAAAAAACTGTTGGAAGGGAGAAGAAATTAAAAAATTTTCTTTTTACGACGCAATGAGGGAAAAAGCTTAAAAAAAATATTTCTACCTGGTTTGTGGTGATCTTGATGTACAACCACCTGAAGTAATATACTCCAGTATGGAGACTGGATAGAAAGTTACAGTTAATTGTTATAAATTTATTATTTTTGTCTTTTTTTAATCCTTTATGTCTTAATTATTATTATTTAGTTCTATATGATTAAGAAAGTTTATATTAAAAAATAATAACAGTACTTAAATACCTGATGTACTTACCCGCTTTGCCGAAAGAGGATTAACCGCTCTAGGATACCTATACGAACAAAGCGGGTTTTTGCAGAGATTTTGTATTTTCTTTATTAAAAATAAATATCCTATAAAAATTTCTTAAGAGAAATTTCACTTTAAAGTTCGATAACCATTCTATCTGGTGATATAAAAAAGATCTACTTATCGAGGTCAAAAGCCACTTTTTTGGGCGTTTAATCTTAGCTTACCCGTTCCCTTCCTGAATTGGGCTACCTTCCCTTACTGAATTCAAAACAGAAACTGATCATAAACCATTATTACCAATTACAAATAGACCTCTAAACTTAATTACAAATGTGGGAAAAAATTATTTATTTCTGATACAATGTCCAGATCTTGTACAAAAAAACCTAAAATAAAAGATGATATTGATATTGAACTAGAGTCACACATATGTACAATTAAATTAAATTATAACGTAACTGAAAATCAACTTAAAAAGATAATAAATGAAACAGAAAAGGATAAAAATTTGAAATTGTAAAAAGAGTACATTTGCAAAGGATTGCCAAAGGATTTGAGACAATTAAATGAACAACTTAAATCTTTTTATAAAGTGAAACATGAAATAACATTTACAAATGGGCTACTTTTAAAAAATAATACGAGTAATATTATTATACCAGTATTTATGTGGTTAGAAATGTTGGATCGTATTCACTATGCACATCAAGGTATATCACAATGTAAGAATTTAGCAAGACAATCAATTTATTGGCCCAACATGAGCAGGTATATAGATAATAAGCCCAAAAAAATTTCTGAATTTGTGCTCAACAAAGTACCAATAAAAAATTGTCAATGATTGTGCGTAGTGTTCCCGATCTTCCTTGGCAAGAAATAGCATTAGACATATTTCATCTAAACACTAAAGACTACTCGCTTCTTGTGGATTATTATAGTAAATATTCTTAATTTGTTATTTTGAAAAGTATGACTAGCCAACATGTAATTCGTGAACTGAAAGCAATATTTGCCAGACACGGTATACCATTAAAAATTCTTTCTGTTGGTGAAAAACAGTTAACTTCTATAGAATTTAAGGAATTTGCAAAATTATGGAACTTTGATATTGTTAATTCTAGTCCAGAAAATCCGCGCTTAAATGGATTGATACAAAGTTACAAACGCGCTCTAAAAAAACCATGCTAGATAATCACGATATAAATCTAACATTGCTTCAACTTCGCAACACTCCAATAGATGTGAATCTACCATCCCCTGCATAAATACTTGTCTCGGGTACTACGCACTCTAATTCCCACAACAATAAAAAATTTAAAACCGAAAGTCAATAACCAACAACAAGTAAATAGAACATTTGAGGCGAAGTAAGTGAGACAAAAGGAATATTACGATAGAGGCACTATTAAATTTAAAACATTAAACCCTAATCAAAAAGTTTTTATCAAAGGTAAAACAAACAACGCGAGTAAGGGCACAGTGTTTAAAGAAATCAGAGATCGTACTTATGAAATCAAAACAGACGATAAGAACACATCGCTCATTTGCGAGAAGCTTGGCATAACTCAAAAAAACCTGTTTTTCAGTACGATGGTTTAAAGTTTTAAAAATAAAAAGAGTACTTATGCCAATCAATTGAAAAAGTGCGATAGAGTATAAAGTCATAACCTCTCTCGTTCTCTCATTTATGTATCTAGCGTGATGTCGTTTTGTTAGCAAAAAGAACGAGATTTTCCGTGACCGTCTGTACCCTTAACTCAATAAGGATGATTTTGGAGTTATGTCACGCTTCTCGCAAATGAGCGACATGTATAGCAAGAAATGTACAATTCTTGACTCCTGTTCCATCACATGATGTTTCATCTGTTTCGTCGAAAGAAAATGAAAACAACGCTGATCTTCACTCTAATAAAAATTTGTTATAAGATTGACACATAACTATTATATAGATTTCCTGAATCAACTTCATCTGGTCGGCGAGTAAGACCGCTTAATATATTAAACCTATAGTGTAAAAGTTTTGTGTTATTATGTATTATAGAATTTATGTTTTGGTTTATTATTAGTCTGTTCAGTAAATTTTATGTAAAATGCTAAATTGTAGAATCAATTTCTGTTTATGTTAACTTATATCGCGCATGCATCTATCTAATCTATGGTTCACATTGTAACGGCATAGAACCTCCACCATTGTAATTAATGTATTTTGGTACTCATAGTAGTGTTTGCCGTAATTATTTACACCGATTTCCGTTTAGATTTTCGTAGTTTTTCAGATAATTAAAATGAAATTACTGTAAATAAGTTTGAATGAATTGATGCCATTGACACAACAACTAGGCTATTGACTATGTAGTTGAATAAGGAACTAATTCGTAACAGGTGTTTTATTGTTTCATATGTTCAATTGTACCCCAAAGATGATAAATTCACAAAGTGCTATTAAATTTAGGCGTGCGTTTTTACGAACGGCGTAAACTTATCGATGCTTACGTTTTTTAACTATAACTCAAAAACTATGCATTTGTCGTAAATACACATGATATGATTTTTTGTAGAGAATTAAATTTCCTATCGAAATGGCACTTTATGAACTCAAAAAACGTTTTTCTCAACAAAATAAGTCAAAAAAACTATTTAAAGAAAGCTCAAATTTTTCAATTTTTCTTTTTTTTTTTAAATTTTTGAGTAGTACTTTTTTCTGAGTGAATTTAGGTATAGGGATTGGTTCACAAAAAAGAAAGCTGATGTAATTCCCGTCAGAATAGTGACCGGCAAAACTATTTTCGATAACAACCGGCTGAGATACAGTCGTTCAAAGTTACCTACTTTTTTACAATTTTATTACTTTTGACTTTTATACCATGTTATTTGTAATTTTTACACGCAAAAATTATTTTTATTGAGTACAAAAATTATTTCTACTTTATCAGAGGTAACGATAAAATTATTTGCTAAAAATTTTGATATTCATATGATCTTAGGTATAAAAAGAAACTTTAATATTGTACTAAAATACAGTTCTATTTTTAAAAAAAAATTAAATGTACCTATTATATTTCTCCCATAATGTTTTCAAATTCAATATCAATATCTTCATCAACATCGTTTTGGACATCTTCTTCTGTAATTTCTGGAACATCCGCATTTTCACAATTTTCTGGAACATCCGCATTTTCACAATAATCTGGAACATCCGCATTTTCACAATTTTCTGGAACATCCGCATTTTCGCAAATAAATTCTTTGCAGCTAATTCCTAATTTTCTACAGCTGCAATTTCCCTGACAACCTTTTATACACCCGCAAGCTATTTGTTCCAGTAAATTCTGCAGTGCAGGAGGTTTCGTTGTTTTAATTGGCACTAATCCATTTTTAGATTTTTTCCAACCCCACTCAAATGGATTTAAAATATTTCCTTCCCACTGTTGAATTTAGTGGTACGTCCTTAAACCGTGATATTTAGTGGCATCAGAAGTTAGTGGGAAATTGGTTAGAGAAAATTTTGTGCTTTTTGATAATTTTTGAAAAAGTTGTAACCGAGATCTACCTAAACTGTTGGCCTTAATGCCATAAAGAGAAATTACGATTTAATTCTATTACGTAAATTGCGGCTGCAGAAAATTATAGGAATTAGCTGCCCATGTTCTGCAAAGAATGTATGGGCCTAAATTGTTAAAATGCGGATGTTCCAGAAATGACAGAAGAGGATGTCCAAAACGATGTTGATGAAGATATTGATATTGAATTTGAAAACATTATGAGAGAAATATAATAGGTACATGTAACTTTTAAAAAAACTTAGAACTATAAATTAGTACAATATTAAAGTTTTTTTTTATACCTAAGATCATATGAATATCAAAATTTTATCATTACCACTTTTATCGTTACCTCTGGTAAAGCAGAAATAATTTTTGTACTCAATAAAAATAATTTTTTTTGTAAAAATTACAAATAATATGGTATAAAAGTCAAAAGAAATAAAATTGTAAAAAAGTAGGTAAATTTGAACGACTGTATCTCAACCGGTTTTTATCGAAAATATTTTGATCGGTCACCATTCTGACGGGAATTACATCAGCTTTCTTTTTTGTGAACCAATCCCTATACCTAAATTCACTCAGAAAAAAGTACTACTAAAAAATTTAAAAAAAAAGAAAAATTGAAAAATTTGAGCTTTTTTTTAAATAATTGCTTTGACTTATTTTGTTGAGAAAAAAGCTTTTTGAGTTCATAAAGTGCCATTTCGATAGGAAATTTAATTCTCTACAAAAACTCATATTATGTGTGTTTACGAAAAATGCGTAGTTTTTGAGTTATAGTTAAAAAACGTAAGCGTCGATAAGTTTACGCCGTTCGTAAAAACGCACGCCTAAATTTAATAGCACTTTGTGAATTTATCATCTTTGGGGTATAACTGAACATATGAAACAATAAAACACCTGTTACAAATTAGTTCCTTTTCCCCCTGTTTTTTTGTACATAGTCAATAGCCTAAACGCTGTTATTTCAATAGCATAGCTTGAATAATATAACAAAAGCGAGTTTATTTAGATCAAGGGGCCAAACTACTGTATAATAGTTAGTATCGCGCTTGTTGCCAAAAATTTACGTCACAAAAATGGGAGGAGCTTCCCCAATTTCTATGGTTATATACATATTTAGAGTTTGTGTCTATATGTGTGGTGTAGTTGATGTTTGTGTGTGTGAGCTTGGTAGCTGGAGGGAGCTCATACATGCTATGTACGTGGTACCACAGTGGTACGTACACATCACACACATAATATCTGGTGTAATATGTATGCACTCTTAGCGGTACGCATTCATGTATTACATTGCTGCAACAATCAATGTCCGAACCGCTACAAGTGCTGTGGACGACTGAATCACCTAAGTTGTGACTCCAAATGGCTCCAAGCGAGCTACATTTTTTTGATATTAGTTTGCTTCTAATGTTCTATGATTTAGATATTATTTCAAACGGTTATGTCAATAAGGTTGAAAGTTGCGCCTGAAATGTCATTTGGCTTGCTAGTCTAATGATTTACGACTTGTTTGTACGAAGTTCCAAGAAACACAGGCTATTACGAGTATAGAAGTTTGGTTATTCCAGAAATTTTAAATAATAATTTTGTCCTTTTTCTTCTCACGTATTTTATCCTTCTTTAGATTTTTCCAACACAAATATTTTGATATATATTTGGGAAAGGACAAACAAAAAAAATCTTTTCAAATATAGATAGTTTAATCGTCGACTCGTCAACATCGTATCGAAAAGCGTGCCATCGAGGCTAATACGAAAATTATTTATAATCAATTTGTTAATTGTTTTATCGAATTCATCATAAAAGTTGTCGTCATCAAATATAATTCGCAATCTAATAATACGAACTTTGCAAAACGTTGTAACGAAAATTATCAACGAATTAATTAATCAATTAAAATAAAATGTGTTGTTGATTACTTGGTGAACTCCACCTGCGACTTGGATAAAAATTCAACATCCTCTGTGAGAAGCGAGTAAAATAACATCAGTACTCGAGCGCAAATTCGGCAACAATTGCCTGGCATCCTGGGACAACAAAGAAATTATAACGTCGCAAGGGAAATAATTTAGACAATCCTCGTCGGTAGAACTGCCCGCCTCCAACCATTTAAGTCACCACATATTGTGGTATCAACCTGACAAGGAGTCAGTCGTAAACGCCACCGAACAATTACATCGCCACAACGTCCCATGATATTCACTTACGGACTTCTGTTGAATAAAATCTACAGTTTGTAAAAGAAGTGTTTATTCATTGTCGCTTTGGTCACCTCTAACATTTCAATATTCTGCACAAAGGTAAAGAATATTACAGTAGATATTTTAAAATTCTTATTAAATTTTTTTGGATAGAAAGGTATTTGACAATAGCAGAAGTACAGCTGTATTCCATAGGAGCGTTTTTTTTGGGAACCACTTGCGATGGACATGATAACTCGAAAACGGTTTATTTGAAATCAGAATTTGAAAAAATTTCGTTAGGTAGCATATTTTATTGTCTAGTCGCTGACAAAAATATTTGTCAAAGGACGGAGTATAAAAATAGCCAATTTTTGTCTAATGAGCGGCAACTTAAATAATGATTGATAATTGAAGTTTTCATTCCACAGAATTTAAAAATATCAGTTATAAATATTTTACTTCAAGGGAACATTTTAAAACTTATTACTCGACCACTTATAATAATACGCATGGTAACATAAACAAACTCTCAATTTAAACTGTTTTATTGAGACTGGTTCACACTTCTCAACTTTAGATTTAGAAGATCTTTGTGTTTACGCATGTGGTACGTATCAACTAAAATTGACTAACAGTTATTACGCAGATCATATTAATGAAAATGTGATTTTGAATGCCGCATTGCTAAAGAATCGGTTCTCATTAATTATATAAAGTACGGTATTAATGTGGAAGTAAATGACAGCCTGTAGCTCAAAGCGCAAATTCGTTCTCGACACTCTAATTCTGTAAAGTATCATGTCTGTATTTATTGATAAACACTTATCAGGTGTTTCGATGATATTAGCTCATTTTTGTGGATGTAAATAGGACAACGTGTCGTAGGCTGTTGCTCGCATGTTGCTCTAATTATTTCTTACTTTGATTACGCCCGATTTCTGGCTAATATACATTTACCTAGACAGTACCTTCCAACAATTTTCATCGACAATTCGTCCGATGATGTGAAAAATTCCAATAGTGCTTAAATAACTAAAAAATAGACCTAATTTACCTTAATTCTTATAATAATTTGTAAAATCTTACATGTATCTGTGTTTTTCAATAAAAATTTTTGAATACAAGTAACAGAAATTGGTAGTTTGTTCATGTTACCATGGGTATTATCACAAGTAGTTAAGTAATAGTTGTTTCCGTGAAGTAAAATATTTATCTATTATATAAAAGGCAAATACCATTCACTCACCCACTCACCTATCATGAAATCTGCAGAACTATAACACATACAAAAATAAAATTTGGTACATAGGTCCCCGTTCGGTCCTAAGGGCTCGCTAGGAAAGGGTTTTGGAAAATTTTTAGACTAACCGCAGAAATTTACGAAAAACCGTAAAATATCAATTTTTTATTGCTGTTTAGCTACTTATGGACAATTTATAAAAAAATCATGTAAATTAACTCTAGAATCTTGGTCTACGAGAAACGTTAATCATACGTCGGCGTCAATTTGACGGATGGACTTTTTACGGATTTTAGTTTTAGAGTTTTTACTATTTTACTATTTTAGTTTTAGAGTTTATTTGCAAAAAACATTTTTTTTACATAACAATACTACAAAAGCGAACAAAATATTTAAAAAAATTTGGAAAAATTTTTTAATATAAATATTTATTAAATTACAACAATATTTTTTTTTGGGATATATAAATTTCACGAAGAATTTTTTCAACCTTCTCCCAAATTGCGTGGACTAGCTTTATAGAAGGATGGACATAATGAAACCAATATCTTCTATTTCATAGCTTTTCTTTATTAAAATTGCCAAAATATTTTCGATATGTTTAATATCATCTTCAGTGGCTAAACATCAAAAAAAAAAATTTTTACAACGTAATAATAAACAATAACATCATTTTTATATATTTACAATTCTTCGTTAACTTATACTATTATTTTTTAGGTTATAAGCTACATATTGGATAGGAGGATTATTTATTTATTTTTGTAAAAACAACAAGAAGAATTTGTGATTTAGTTGATATATAGGAAATTTTATGTTTGGAAGAATATCTATTTGTGTTAACGAAACAAACAAAACCTATTTTTTAATATTAGCGGATTTGAGACAGGACAAACTGAAACAGTATGTATATTAAAATGTTAAAAAATTTTTTTTTACAATCTTACTCACCAGAAATTATCTAAATTTCAGATTGTCATTCTTGGATAACAACCAACCATACCAACAATCCATTAGAACAATTTAACTAGTTTTTTTGCATTTCACATGGAAATTTGTCAATCGAAAAAATTTTTTATAAAATAATTACTTTAATTTAAAACAATTAAAAAAGTCAAACATATTTAAAATGTAAAATCAAAAAAAATTTCAAGAGAATTTTTTTTTTTTTTTTTTTTTTAAATTATCACAGTTTGTACAATGTACTCCTCAAGTACATTGTTATTGGTATGGTAGCACAGTGATCAACTGAACTAAATTTGTAAATTTTTTGTTTAAAGATAAATTTCTCGAAAATTCTAGACAAAATTAGTCCGGTCTCAATTTACAACAATAAACACATACCAATATGTAAATTGAGACCGGACTAATTTTGTCTAGAATTTTCGAGAAATTTATCTTTAAACAAAAAATTTACAAATTTAGTTCAGTTGATCACTGTGCTACCATACCAATAACAATGTACTTGAGGAGTACATTGTACAAACTGTGATAATTTAAAAAAAAAAAAAAAAAATTCTCTTGAAATTTTTTTTGATTTTACATTTTAAATATGTTTGACTTTTTTAATTGTTTTAAATTAAAGTAATTATTTTATAAAAAATTTTTTCGATTGACAAATTTCCATGTGAAATGCAAAAAAACTAGTTAAATTGTTCTAATGGATTGTTGGTATGGTTGGTTGTTATCCAAGAATGACAATCTGAAATTTAGATAATTTCTGGTGAGTAAGATTGTAAAAAAAAATTTTTTAACATTTTAATATACATACTGTTTCAGTTTGTCCTGTCTCAAATCCGCTAATATTAAAAAATAGGTTTTGTTTGTTTCGTTAACACAAATAGATATTCTTCCAAACATAAAATTTCCTATATATCAACTAAATCACAAATTCTTCTTGTTGTTTTTACAAAAATAAATAAATAATCCTCCTATCCAATATGTAGCTTATAACCTAAAAAATAATAGTATAAGTTAACGAAGAATTGTAAATATATAAAAATGATGTTATTGTTTATTATTACGTTGTAAAAATTTTTTTTTTTGATGTTTAGCCACTGAAGATGATATTAAACATATCGAAAATATTTTGGCAATTTTAATAAAGAAAAGCTATGAAATAGAAGATATTGGTTTCATTATGTCCATCCTTCTATAAAGCTAGTCCACGCAATTTGGGAGAAGGTTGAAAAAATTCTTCGTGAAATATTTATTAATTTTTTTAATTATTTTATCAAAACAAATTTTTATTATAAAAATTAAAAAATAGATAAATACATCAATTGTATCGTAAGACATGTCTTTCAAATAATTAATTTATGAACTATTATGAGTCGGTGGACATGTGTGACTTTACAGAATGTGAAATTTCTCGGGCACAAATATTCCCGTAGATATGTAGTTATTTCCGAATTAGGCACATTTGTAAATTTTCTAAAATTTGTTAGTAATTTTTCGAATAAAATCTCAAAAAATGATAAAAATTAAAATATTTTCCACAAAATAAATTATTAATCTTTTTTTAAGTCACTTGAAACGCATTCTTTAGTTTTCGATTCAGTACATTAAAACTTCAATATTATATCGTCTCTATAAATCAAACAGCTGTCATCACCTTGCACATTATCATTATCATTGAATAAATTAATTACAACATCCATATCTTTAATAAATTTTAGAAAAATTAGGAAAACTTTTATATGAAAGGTACAAAATCTTAAAAAAAAAAACATACGTTAATCATACATCGTCGTCCTTTTGACGCACACTATTTCAATATAAACAAAGCGACAGCAACTATAAACAAAATTAATACGTCTGCTGTGTTATAATAACAAATAAATTAGATAACAGAAGTTTCACAGCAAGCAGGCAACGACAAGTTGTAGTATTGGAGCAGGCAGAGAAGTTCGTTCGTCAATTTGACGAGTACGTATGATTTTAGGGTTAAATAGTTGCTAAGCATTTGTGAAAACATAATTTTGGAATTTTTTGTTATTTATAATATGTCTCTTTCCGACATGTAATATTTAAATGTTTTTGATTGGTTTTTAATTATCGTCAAACGGGGCCATTTGAAATCGGTGGGGCTATTTGAAACAAAAAAAAGATTTAAACTCTTAAAGAGGAGTTTTAAAAGAGATTTGAACTCTTAAAGAACATCCTCTATTAAACAGGCATTAACGTTATGAATACGTTCAGAATTCAAACAGATATAAGAGCTTAAATATTTTTTTTTGTTTTGTTTCAAATATCCCCCCCCCCTATTTAAAATGGCCCCGTTTCACGGTAATTATTTTATTTATTTATTTATTATTTCCAATAACCAGTATATACAAAAACGCTAAAAAATTTATTATATATTTATTTGTTAAAATTGAATGTTATTTTTAATAAAAAAACAATAAAATTATTCACAATTTATGGATTTAGAAAATAATTCATGTCCTTTAAAACAAATCGATTTAAGAGATAAAAAAAAAAGTGAAGTTTAAAATTGTACCCCAAAATCTTTGTATCCCCAAAAGAATTGCAAATAAACGGTTAAATGAATTTTGACCAAATATTATATTACTCAAACGTTTTTAAAATCTTGGAATAAATAAATGTGAGTTTAAAATTGTACCCCAGGAGTCTGGATCAATAAAAATTATCTAAAACTAAATGACTGAAAGTACTACTTCACTTCTAAAAATCTGAATAGGTATGGTTGCCTACAGAAAAGTCACAAGCTGTTAAAGTTAGGTATACTTCTGAATTAAGTATATGGTTACTTTAGAGTCGTTTGACCAACAAAACGACAGATTTTAAAAATTGGATCACTGGTCGATAGGTGACTCCGTTGTAATACAGACTATTCTAAAGTAAGCAGCTGGACGAATCTCTACCAGATTTTGCTGACATAGTATTGAAATCCTAAAAAATTAACATTAGCTTAAAATTGTTGTCTACGATCCTTTAAGAAAACATCCAAAATAAACGGTTGGACGGATCTTGACCAAATTTTCCTCAAACGTTACTGAGGTCTTGAAAAAAACAAATGTGAATTTGCAATAACATCCTAGGGTGCTGGATATTCAAAAATGGCCCAAAATAAACTGCTAGGCGGGTCTTGACTAAATTTTGCTCAAACGATATTGATATCCTGAAAAAATTAAAGTAAGATTAAAATTATCCCCTAGAGTTCTGGGGACCTATTGGACAGATCTTGGCACCAAATTTTGCTCAATTGTTATTAACAAATTAACGCGAGTTCAGAAATATTGGTAATAAAAAAGAGTTCGAAATTAAAATCCTCCTAAAACTATTAATATGGGTATTTAAAAAATGGCGTAAAAAATAGATAAAATATTCAAATATGAATATTTCTACTTTAGAGTCGATGGGCAAGTGGAGCGAAGCATTATAAGAAACTGATTTTATAAAGAAATTCAGAATATCTAATTTAAATATAAAGTGAGTTGAACTTTGACCCCCAGCACTACCGAATAGGATTAAAATTAAACAATTAAAGTTGGCCATTCACAGTCTTACGGACTCCGGTCGCATGCGACAAATTCGATCGTAAATGTATTAGTCGCAGAGCGAACCATACAACCAAGGTCGTGTCGTCGGTCTGTTGAATCCTTCAATGGCACGACACGACTGGGTACGACCGCGTCAAATCGTAGCGTGTGTGTTGATGTTTGAGACTGTCCATACGACAAAAAATTCAATCAGGGTACAAACATAATGTTGTCCTGGTAATTTTTGTATGTATATTGTCAAGATGGAAGGCAAACTACTCACTTAAAGATATTTAACAACTAATCACAATTTTATCGGACCATCCGTTTGACTGAGTCGCAATGTTTGTGTTGCAATTTAACTGTGTAGCGACGGTTCGATCGACAGTTGGTGCGATCGTTCTAACGTGAATGGCCACCTTTAGTTTGGACAATATTTTATGAAAATTATCTTCTTTATATATAAAAATGAATGTTTGTCTGTATGTCATCGATGAACTCAAAAACTACTGGAACGATTATTATGAAAATTGGTATATATATGTATTTTTCCATGGAGAAGGTTTGTATGATATGCTCATTGATGCCACTCGCTACCAGGTGGCGCTGCAGAGTAGCAACTTCTGCCCCCTTCAACCGATTGTCATGAAAATCAGTATGATGATGTATTTTTAATGGGTAAGATGAATATGATATTCGTATTAATGGAAGTTACCACCACATGGCGCGTAGTCCACCCCAAATTTTATTTTTATATTTATTAGATAATTTTTTTTTTAATTTTTCGTAATCGTATGGCGAGCGTATGGCGAGCGGCGCGAAGCATTACATGGAATTAACCTTTTATAGAATTTTGAACTGTTTAGCGAGCGAAGCGAAGCTCTTTATTCTCGCGCCTATTTTAAATCATATATGATTTAAAATTGCTAAATTATTTTCAGCTTTATTAGTAAACCGTATGGCGAGCGGAGTGAAGCATTACATGGAATTAACCTTTTATAGAATTTTGAACTGTTTAGCGAGCGAAGCGAAGCACTTTATTCTCGCGCCTATTTTCAATTCTATATGATTTAAAATTGGCTAAACTATTTTCAGCTTTATTAGTAAACCGTATGGCGAGCGGCGTGAAGCATTACATGGAATTAACCTTTTATAGAATTTTGAACTGTTTAGCGAGCGAAGCGAAGCACTTTATTCTCGCGCCTATTTTAAATCCTATATGATTTAAAATTGGCTAAACTATTTTCAGCTTTATTAGTAAACCGTATGGCGAGCGGCGCGAAGCATTACATGGAATTAACCTTTTATAGAATTTTGAACTGTTTAGCGAGCGAAGCGAAGCTCTTTATTCTCGCGCCTATTTTAAATCATATATGATTTAAAATTGGCTAAATTATTTTCAGCTTTATTAGTAAACCGTATGGCGAGCGGAGCGAAGCATTACATGGAATTAACCTTTTATAGAATTTTGAACTGTTTAGCGAGCGAAGCGAAGCACTTTATTCTCGCGCCTATTTTAAATCCTATATGATTTAAAATTGGCTAAACTATTTTCAGCTTTATTAGTAAACCGTATGGCGAGCGGCGTGAAGCATTACATGGAATTAACCTTTTATAGAATTTTGAACTGTTTAGCGAGCGAAGCGAAGCACTTTATTCTCGCGCCTGTTTTAAATCCTATATGATTTAAAATTGGCTAAACTATTTTCAGCTTTATTAGTAAACCGTATGGCGAGCGGCGCGAAGCATTACATGGAATTAACCTTTTATAGAATTTTGAACTGTTTAGCGAGCGAAGCGAAGCTCTTTATTCTCGCGCCTATTTTAAATCATATATGATTTAAAATTGGCTAAATTATTTTCAGCTTTATTAGTAAACCGTATGGCGAGCGGAGCGAAGCATTACATGGAATTAACCTTTTATAGAATTTTGAACTGTTTAGCGAGCGAAGCGAAGCACTTTATTCTCGCGCCTATTTTAAATCCTATATGATTTAAAATTGGCTAAACTATTTTCAGCTTTATTAGTAAACCGTATGGCGAGCGGCGTGAAGCATTACATGGAATTAACCTTTTATAGAATTTTGAACTGTTTAGCGAGCGAAGCGAAGCACTTTATTCTCGCGCCTGTTTTAAATCCTATATGATTTAAAATTGGCTAAACTATTTTCAGCTTTATTAGTAAACCGTATGGCGAGCGGAGCGAAGCATTACATGGAATTAACCTTTTATAGAATTTTGAACAGTTTAGCGAGCGAAGCATTTTATTTTCGCGCCTATCCTCAATCCCATTAGATTTAAAATTGGCTAAACTATTTTCAGCTTTATTAGTAAATATTGATTTGATTGTGTCAAAATGATAATAAAAAATTAATTCAATCAATTATAACTACTGAGCGACAGCAACGCGTGTCCAGGTCAGCTAGTACTATAAAAAAATGCAAATTATTAATGTAGAGTCGTTAGGCGAGCGAAGCGAAGCACTATATCAAATTATATTTTTACAGAATTTCAGAATATCAAATTTAAATGAACCTGTGGTCAAAATTGTCAGTCAATCTCAATACCATTAAATAGGACTTGAATTAAAAAGCTGAGGGAATTTTCCCAAAAATTTTGCTCATATATTATTATAATCTCTGGAATGAAAGTTAAAACTGTCTCTTAGCGTCTTGGTTCCTTAAGAAAGGCCTAAAATAGAAATATTTCTAAAACTATTGGCAGGAGCTAGGGTATCTACATGACGGTACTGAAATTAGCCATGCTAGTAAAAATATAAAGCCAGTTACTTTAGGACCGTTTGACGAGTGGAGCCAGGCAAAATAAATAATTGATTTTGTACAGAATTTCCAAATATACAATTTAAAATTTACCTAATAATTTAACCCATTTACGCGAGTGAAACTGCGAGGCGCAGCTAGTGTATATATATATATATATATATATATATATATATATATATATATAGATATATATATATATATATATATATATATATATATATATATATATATATAATATCATCATTTTATTTTTATTATCTAAAATTCTAATTATACAAAACATGTAATATGTATTAATTCTTTATGCTTAATAATCATTATAAAACATATATAAACGATTAAAACAATTTTTCAATTTCAAATATTATCGAGTGCTTGCGAAAGACTATGTATGACAGACTTTTGTTTGCATTTAAACACACGCAGTATTCCTATGTTCACCTATCGTTCAGCTAAACTGAAGCTTTAAGCACTCGATTTCTTCGGTTATTATGACCAATCCAAATGTAAATTAAAAATCACAAAGTGATTGAAAAAATTATCCGGATCAGCTGGGAACCGAATCCAGGATCTCACGGTAACTAGCCAGGTTCTTCGAAGACACCTGGCTAGTTACCAGGAGATCCTGGGTTCAATTCCCGGTTGATCCGGACAATTTTTTTAATCACTTTGTCATTTTTAATTTAATGGTTAAAACAATATTTATATACATTTAACTTCCAATTTAGCAGTTAAGCTAGGCGCAATCTTTGTTCGGACATTATTCAATTCCTTGTAATATTTGATTACATATTATATAATATTAATAAAAATTGTGGAATTTAATAAAATAATTTTTTAAAAACCAGTTTTAATTTTGCACAACATAACTCTATATATATATATATATATATATATATATATATATATATATATATATATATATATATATATATATATATATATATATATATATATACAGGGTGTAAAGTAAATAAGTTTCATCCTTTTGAGAGATGGTTTATCTCGGTGTAAAATTGCCGAAGACATAAAAATTTTTTCGGAATTCGCTATCTGAGAAAATCGCATCCCAGCCAGCTCATCGTTTAATATGAATTTCTCTGAATACGCCTCTGACCAAACTAAAATTATTCGCACCCTGTATAATAAAAATTTTTTAAAAATAAAAATAAATTTTTTTTTTATTTTACGACAATATGTAAACATCTGCCGACTTTTGAATTGATAGGTACTGTATAGTAAAAAAAAAACCGAACACTGCTTTTCATAAATTTTGGTTAAAATATGTTTGAAATATTTTTGTATGTTTTTATTTCACAGGACGTTATGAATATTGCAAGAACCGTAACTCTGGTATTGTTGCATTTCTTTAATTACAAATATTTAGTTGCATTACTTTAATTACAAGTATTAATTTAATTAAAAATTACATTAAAAATTACACTTGAATTTTTAAACAAACCAAAATAAACACTTTCCTTTAACTGTCATAAAACATTGTTGTTAATATTGTTGGTACACAACACAGATTAAAAAGTGAATTTTTATTCATAAGTGAGTAACTTTAGCGGAAAACTGTAACAGAGAATTCCAAACTTCGGCATTAATTATCATTATTGTACAATTATTTTACCAAATTTGTTCTATTATACCAACAAGCTGATACAAAACACATTTAAAAATTTACGTACTATAAACATACATAGTAGTCCGTCTATTGTGTAAGCAAATATACAGTAAGGTAAATGTCCCAAATTCCGACACTTTAAGGAAGAACCAAACATATTTTCCTAAAATAATTTAAAATTCGTTGGAAAGGCTGAAAGTCTTTTGTCAACAACCAGACCAAAATTTTTACTATAGATAAATTATCACTTAAGAAAAATAGAAAGATAAAATACAAAAAATAAGAATTTTTGTACTACTGCAATGGCACATAATTTCGACATCTACCATAAGAACTTAGCTCTAAATTCAATACCTTTGTGAACTTATTTTCGTGTTTTTAAATTCAACAGTGTCCATAATTTTGACTATAAACGCTTTAGCTCAAATAAAAAAGAAAAAAAAATGATAAAGATGCATTTAAGTATAATTTATTGAAAAATTGCTTTATTTATTACACGTACATATTAGTTAATAATGTACTTTTCCAATTTCTGCTAATATGAAAATGAATACTGTTTTGTTGTATATTTCGCAAAATAACTAATTGATCATTAATTTTAGTACAATATTTGTTAAAAATAAATCGAAATATACAAAACGAACGTTTTAAAAGCAGAATTTTTTTAAATTCTTTAAAATAATATAAACGTTTGATTTTAAGACACTGTCTGATTTTGGGTCATTTACCTTATCTATTGATTCATTCAAATTGATAAATATTCCTTTTCATTTCCCAGTGTGTCAAAATCGTCAAAACATTTTTTTTAAATAAACAATTACAGACATGCTCACATACATATGTACTTGGGGATTCACAGCAATCATGATGATATCATCACATCAACCATTGATAATCAAGGAGTTGGCCAAGTGCGTATTTAACACACATTAAGCCGAGTTCCTGAGTTATTTGCGTTTTTGTATTTTTGGAGATAAAATACATCGCATAGCATATTTTTTTACGGTTTACTGTGAAATTAAATAAATATATTTGTACTTGTGTTACTTAAGGGTCAATTAAGTGGTAATTGGATTCCTTACAAACCACATGGACTTCGACATACAATATATCTGAAACAAGGTGTAAAGATTAGAAGTTGTTAAAAGAACCTTAACTTGATTTTAAAAGATTTTTTTAATGATAGCTGCAAACAATTATTTTTGAAGGAACTTACGAAAAAAAATTTTCGTAAGTTCTCTTCTCTTCTAAATTTCTCTTAATAATTTTGATTTGAATTTTTGGAAATGTTATCTAATATCAGAATATACTTTGACGTAAAATTTCACTTACTGAGTGTACTAAAAGTGTTTATGCCCAGCTTTAAATACGGAAGATGGGTACCATAAGAAATTAAGAAAGAAATTGTTTTACTGACGGTTAATTGAGATATCTATCTGTAGCATGTATTGTATTTACAAAATTTCGTTTTCATACATGCAAAAGCGTGGAAATTCTGAAAATGTTACAATCAAAAAATTATAAGAACTTCCAGAGTTCTTCGGAACCCTAATTTTTGAAAATTATTTTTTAAAGACATACATAAACATAATATTTTATTACCTGTCAAACTGAATATATTTATGTGTTTTGGAAACACCAGTAACCTATTTATTTTATAAGTATGTATATGCATTTGTAGTTGAATGTGTATGTGTGATTATGTGAATATGTGATCCAGAATAAAGATGGAACAATGTGATTGTTGCATGAATTAACTGTGTGAAAATAAATTAGCGATTTATAATTTTTTTAAATCAAAGTATTAAAATTAAAAGTATGTGTATGTGCGTGAATAATAAACCAATTGTATATTTTAGAAATGTTTTAAAATTTAATTGTTGTGTCATAAAAATACTTCAACTTAACGTACTTGCTCTGAGATAGTCAGGTACAAAAGTTTATCTCAGCAAAAAAACTTTATTTTATCAAAAATTAAATAATGTATTGATATTCTTCAGTTATTATATTTGTATACCACTTGTTTTTTGTATTTCCGCGCACTTATGTTGTAGCAATTTAAAAGAATTGTTGAAAAAATGTTGTAAAAACGTAGTAAAATGATGTTTTTAAATTATATTTCAAAATCGGCGTGGTCAATAATTTTTATTTCTTATTAAATATGGTTTGTAACTTTGTATTAAATAACATTCAATTTTTATCAAATTCCTTTGACACGTTTTCATTTTATTCTAAAAAAATAGAATTTTCCCATAAGAACCCGTGTTAAAATTACAAAACTTTGAAATCGTTTTTCTCAAAATTGGGGTGGTCAATTTTTTTTTTTCGGTAAGGGCTCGTATTATTGTTATTGGAGAAAATAAATATCTAGTGAACTTTGTTAAATTTCCAAATAATTTAATGAGATTTGACGAAATCGATCTATTTGATATGTGACGTAAATTGTCTCATTAAAAATTATGTTTAAATTTTTATGGACACTACTGTATAACTATTTTCAAAAGATTCCGTAAACAAGCAGGTAAAAATATTTTGTTGACAAAAAAATTTACATTCAAAAAAGCAAAGGAAAAAAATGATAAGTAATCAGAGCCTGATTAAGTTTTTTTTTCTAGGGGCCATTTTTTAACACGTTTTTGACAATCGAAAATTTCTGAAATGAAACTTGATCGGTAAAATTTAACTAGCAATACTTAATTAGTAGACTGAGACCTTTCTCTCCTGCAAATTATGAAACTTATTTACTTTACACCCTGTATATATATATATATATATATATATATATATATATATATATATATATATATATATATAGAACACCTTAATTTTTGAAACATTTATGACACGTTTTGATCTATATAGCAATTACTAGCAAGTTATAGGTTTTCAAAATCAGTCAAATTTTTAGCAACATACCAAGGAATGTAGGACCAGATGCAGATACAGAGGAATGATTATGAAACGGAGATAAATAGATTTTTCAAAATTATTACCTTAATTTTTTTCACAAATGTAAATGTTTCTTATATACTTTCGGTAAAATAATCTCAGTATAATTTTTTCAATGTTCTCGTATATTTTATTAAAAA
Organism: Brachynemurus nebulosus; assembly: GCA_035578155.1. Taxonomy (NCBI): domain Eukaryota; kingdom Metazoa; phylum Arthropoda; class Insecta; order Neuroptera; family Myrmeleontidae; genus Brachynemurus; species Brachynemurus nebulosus. Next base: position 3,813,721 of record JAPWDM010000024.1, read on the forward strand.
CTTACAATGTCAAAAAAGTCATGAAGTCACTAAATAGATCCTCTCTTAATCTGAGGACTCGCGATTATGGGTCGTTAATTGGTCAAACTGAACCAATACTCGATAGTGAATTACTTTATGATATTTTTAAGGGAAAATCCTGTCTAATTTTCCACTTTGTACGTAGCCTATTATTATTTTTTCACTTTGTATTTGTTTACCGTATACCATTTTTAGTCGAATTTTTCCTTGAAAAAATTAGATTTATACAGTCTATACAACAAGAACGGCGAGAGGCGGGAGTAGGGGCGCTATCCGTTTTCGGACCCGTAGAACACGATTCTGTAGAAAAAAAATGTCTGATTATATATATATATATATATATATATATATATATATATATATATACATATATATATATATCTATATATATATATATATATATATATATATTATATATATATATATATATATATATATATATATATATATATATATTGCCACGTCATCTTTGGATGACTGTTGGAAAGTACTTACCTAGATCTGCTAATCAAATATTTAATCAATATATCAACCTAGTGACATCTAGTGAAATAACATAAAATTTATTAAAATCGCGGATGGGTAGATTCAACTCGATGTGCTCTCAAATAATATGTTACGCTTGAATTTTGTTATTAAAGTGGCCACTCGTGGCGTTGTTGTATGGAACTTAAACCGTAAAAGTCTAGAATGTTCTAGAAAAAGGTTTGATTATGTTTCAACTATGGAACATAAATAACTTTTTGTACGGAAGTCGTAATGGACACATGTAAGTTTTGATTCACTCTTAAATTTATTCTTTTTTGGGCTTACTAAGTAGTAATGTAGCACGTAATTTTTCAAATTTATTATTTAAGTTTAGAATATGTATTTTTGCAATTAATTAGACGTCTCGTTTATTTAAATTTTATTTCTGTCTTGAAATGTAAAAATTTTGGCAATTATTTAAATTATACTTAACTGTTGACCAAATTGTTTCACGTTGTATTCATTTGACACGTGGATTAGTTAATTTTTCTGTCAATCAGTTTAAGTATTTCATTGCATTTTTCATGTTTTACTTAATCTTTGGCTTAAATGTCCAACGGCGTCTAAATTAATTCGTAATTCAGGTTATAATTTTAAAATTTAGTTATTCTTTGGCTTACATGCCCTATGTCTAAGTTAATTGATAGTTTAGTTAAATTAATTAATTTTATCATTTAGTTTAATATCAACGTTTAGTACATTGTGATCCGTTCGAAATCCGTCCTCAAAGTCACGTGGAGCTCACACCTCATGGCAGGTGTATTAAATTTAAAATTTAACGTTGTAACTTTTCATTTAATAATCTTGTAACCTTTTTTGCTTAATAAGCTTGTAATTTTTTTATTTAGTATTTGTAAAATTCAGCTCCACCCATTTAATTTTTATGAATTAATATTGTTCTACTTCAAGCCGTGTATTTGTAATGTATCATTTAGTTTGTTAAGTTGACAAGTACATTATGGTATCTCAGCCTTAGTTTGCATGTCATCGTCACGTCAGTCCGTTGTTCCGTGTTTCATTTAAGGTCTTAATCTTATCCTTTAATTGAGTATACTATAGTTTAGGACAGTTTAATTCGACACCTTTAGGTTATGTTAATCTTAATTTTTCTTAGTCAGTTTTAATTGCATGGTAGTTGCTTAACAATAGTTGTAAGGTAGTTACACTGTTAGCCGCTCTCGTGGCCAGGCGCAGTCTCTCAAACATTAACACATATTTAATATATTATTTATTTTTTTTTGCGCAATATATATATATATATATATATATATATATATATATATATATTGTATATATATATATATATATATATATATATATATATATATATATACATATATATATATATATATATATATATATATATATATATATATACTATATTATATATATGTATATATATATATATATATATATATATATTGCGCAACATTTTTTGCCGCAATATATATATATATATATATATATATATATATATATATATATATATACATATATATATATATATATACATATATATATATATATATATATATATATATATATATATATGTATATATAATATATATATATATATATATATATATATATATATTGCGGCAAAAAAAAATAAATAATATATTAAATATGTGTTAATGTTTTGAGAGACTGCGCCTGGCCACGAGAGCGGCTAACAGTGGGAGAGCGGGAATATACATGTATATATATATATATATATATATATATATATATATATATATATATATATATACATGTATATTCCCGCTACCTTTTATTTAATATGTGTAGGGCCCCCTATGGAAGTTAAGAGCTCAAATTTGGTAAATGGGGCTCATTACGATGCACAACAATAATATCAAAGTGGGGTCAAATTTTGGGCCAATTTTGAATCTGACCCAAATTTTAAGGGGGTGGTGGGGGGCGGTAAAACAATAAACCTTTTCAAAACCTTTCCAAAATTCAGCTTCCAAGGATGACTTGGAGGGAGTAGAGGGGGAAGAAAGAATTTTGGCTGGATCTAACACGCCCACAGCCCCCCAGAATTAACGTAGAGTGTTGAAATTTGGTGTGTTGATAAAGTTCGTACCTAGGTTGTGGTTTTTGGAGGTTTTAATATTCTACCCCCCCCCCCATTTTTAAGCTGCAATTTTATGCTTTTTCGACGTTTTCGAAGTTTGTACCACTCGCACAGGTCACCCAAATAAACCTAGAGGGCTGAAATTTTGTATTCGGATTGAGTTAGTATCAAGGGAGTGCCTTTTGGGGGTCTCGACTTTTAATCCTTACCCCCACCATTTTAATACCAAAAAGAACATGATTTTTCTTGTTTTTTAACAGTTTCGTTAGGGTCAAAATCTCCCCAAATAAACCTAGAGGGCTGAAATTTTGTGTACAGGTTAAGCTAATAGCCATACACTGTTTTTTGGGGGTTTCAACTTTTAACCCTTACCCCCACGATTTTTATGCCAATATTTCCTTAATTTTTTTGCTTGTTTTCTAACACGTCTATAGACTCTCTAAGGAAACCTAGAGGGCTGAAATTTTGTACGTGTATTCAGTTAGTATCCAGCTAGTACCTTTTAGGGAGTCCACATTTCTTTTCCCACCACTTCTCCCATTTTTACATCGGAATTCAATGCTATTGTTAAATGTGATTTAAATGCATTATTTTTATTCTAAGTAGGCGAATAGTCATTTTAAAAAATTTAAAAAAAAGTGAACTTACTTTTATAACAAATGAAATACATACATATTAAGTAATTTAAAAATGTTACTAAAGTCACTGTTTATTTATAAGTTAGGAATTTTGGTTTTTTATTATTTATAAAATAGAAATTTTGGATTTTTTTGGAAAGAAAAAATATCTTCATTAAGGCCTTCCAGTTTACTATTTAATTTCCTTTTTTAATATTTAAAAATAAAACACAAAGGCAATTGGCGGATAAGCATGGATAGGAATGCCCTCGTACGAATTGTGTTGGCTTTTTCCCTGCTAACTGCTATCGCCACAAATTTGAAATTTACTGAGATTCAGCCCTTAAAACTTAAAACCTTTTTTTAAAGCCCCGATCAACCGGACACTCATCATCAGTTTTGAAACAACCAAAATGACAAATCGCTTGTAGACTTTCAATTACATTTCGCTTGTAGACATTCAATACCGAAGATGAAAGGAAAAATTCGACTTCCGTGATGGGGCTCCGCTGCTCACGGCGTTTTTTATAATCAGATAAAATGTGACTTACATTCTGTTGTTTACATAAAAACGCCGTGAGCAGCGGAGCCCCATCACGGAAGTCGAATTTTTCCTTTCATCTTCGGTATTGAGTGTCTACAAGCGCGATATAATTGAAAGTCCACAAGCGATTTGTAATTTTGGTGGTTTCAAAACTGATGATGAGTGTCCGGTTGATCGGGGCTTTAAAAAAGGTTTTAAGTTTTTAAGGGCTGAATTTCAGTAAATTTCAATTTTGTGCCGATAGCAGTTAACAGGGAAAAAGCCAACACAATTCGTACGAGGGCATTTCTATCCATGCTTATCCGCCAATTGCCTTTGTGTTTTATTTATAAATATTAAAAAAGGAACTTAAATAGTAAACTGGAAGGCTTTTATGAAGATATTTTTTCTTTCCAAAAAAATCCAAAATTTCTATTTTATAAATAATAAAAATCCAAAATTCCTAATTTATAAATAAACAGTGACTTTAATAACATTTTGAAATTACTTAATATGTATGTATTTCATTTGTTAAAAAATTGTATTCACTTTTTTTTAAATTTTTTAAAATTACTATTCGCCTACTTGTATTTAGAATAAAAGTAATGCATTTAAAACACATTTAACAATAGCATTCGATTCCGATGTAAAAATGGAAGAAGTGGGGGGAAAAGTAACGTGGACTCCCTAAAAGGTACTAGCTGGATACTAACTGAATACACGTACAAAATTTCAGCCCTCTAGGTTTCCTTAGAGAGTCTCTAGACGTGTTAGAAAACAAGCAAAAAAATTAAGGAAATATTGGCGTAAAAATCGTGGGGGTAAGGGTTAAAAGTTGAAACCCCAAAAAAACAGTGTCTGGCTATTAGCTTAACCTGTACACAAAATTTCAGCCCTCTAGGTGTATTTGGAGAGATTTTGACCCGAACGAAACTGTTAAAAAACAAGAAAAATCATGTTCTTTTGGGTATAAAAATGGTGGCGGTAGGGTTTGAAAGTCGAGACTCCCAAAAGGCACCCCTTTGATACTGACTCAATCCGGATACAAAATTTCAGCCCTCTAGGTTTATTTGGGTGACCTGTGCGAGTGGTACAAACTACGAAAACGTCGAAAATGCATGAAATTGTAGCTTAAAAATGAGGGGGGTGGGGGTAAAATATTAAGACCTCCAAAAAGCACAACCTAGGTACGAACTTTATCAACACACCAAATTTCAACCCTCTACGTTATTTCTGGGGGGCTGGGGGCCTGTTAGATCCAGCGAAAATCGTTTTTCCCGCCTCTACTCCCACCAAATCATCCTAGGAAGCTGAATTTTGGATATGTTGTAGATAATTGACCGAAACATTATTTAAAACCGGTTTGGAAAAGTTTTATTGCTTTTCCGCCCCCCACCACCCCCTTAAAAGTCGAGTCAGAAAAAAAATTTGCCCAAAATTTGACCCCACTTTGATAGTATGAGGTGCCTCGAAAATGAGCCCCATTTACCAAATTTCATCTCTTAACTTCCATAGGGGGGCCCTACACAAATTAGAAGGTGGCGGGAATATATATATATATATATATATATATATATATATATATATATATATATATATATATATCAGACATTTTTTTTCTACATATTCGTGTTCTACGGGTCCGAAAACGGATAGCGCCCCTACTCTCGCCTCTCACAGCTCTTATCGTATAGACTGTATAAGTCTAATTTTTCGGAGAAAATTCGACTAAAAACAAAAATCTATACAGTCTACTTTCCGAACAAAAGAAAAGGGAAAAAACTGAATGTGATATACGTAGGCGCACCAGACATGTATATTATATTTTTATGGTTCTATCTACATTACAGACAAAACAAATTGTATGTCACAGTTGTATGTATTCTGTGGAAAAAGTTCAAAGCATTGTTGGTGGTAACTTTACAATAATTTTAATAAAATATTTAATAGGAAAATTTCATCTGACACGATAGTTTAAATTGTTCGTACATTGAAAGGTTTCATTTATATACGGACCTTGATTTACGTAAGAACACAAGCCTAGAGCCCTCACATAATAGGCGCCTCCAAGGCTGAAATCGTATTCCTAAAGAATTCCTAAAGCAGTTAACTTCTACAAAGGAACGCGTCAATAATTAACACTGAGGCCCGAGCACTTTTACAGTAAACTTCCCCGGAAGCCGACAATATTTTTAAATAATTTTATGTAAACAAGTACATAAAATGATTCCACAAAACACTAAATGATTCAACATGTATGTGTTACTTATGCAGGTCAAAAGATGAGTAACACAAATGTGCATGCAAGCATACAACACACACATACATACATATGTGGATAAAAATTTTATTGTATAAAGAAGCCTAGATATTTTGATGATAAAACATATTATGTATATTTATATGTACAAAAAATGAAAAGTGTCCGGTACGTAGTACATAATAAATTATTTTTATTAGAATAATATAAAATCTTTTTTATAAATATTTTTAAGCGTTTTGTTTATTATTCTAAATATTAACCGCGGTCGGCCTCTGAGGATGTTTTGTTTGATTTCGGATGCCGAGGCCATGGAACTGAAAGTGTTAATGTAAGATTAAAATATAGGTTCGTCCAATTAACCCCGTATAACTGAATACGTCAAGATTATAACAGTAAGGAATACTTGTACAATACTTGGTGTTATATTATTAATAGATAATGACGGGAAAAAATATCTTGCGACCGGAAGCAGACCAGATTTGCTGCATTAAATTATTTCCAGCCCTCATCATTGTCAGACCTCTTTTCGACGCTCTATAGCTCAGCTTTTAACTTTTCTCTAAACATATGGATTGTTTTTTTAGGTCGCAAATGTGTTCTATTTTATGTGGTTAAAATTTAGTCAAAATCGTTAAAGTCGTTTTTCTGGAAATGGTTGATCTGTCAATTTTCGGGGCATTTTCAAAATTCAAGAACGGTTAGATCCCGCCCACAATGACTTTTGAGCGTATTAACATTACCAGGTTGTGTACCTAACTTTATCTCCATACCAAGTCTCATTGAAATCCATTAAGTGGATTTATACCTAGAGATCAGAATAGCTCTTCTAACAGACATACTGATAGACATTTTTGTAAGTGACTAATTTGAACTCAGGAATAGGTAGGGGGTGATTGGAGACGTATGTACGATTGTCTAAATTCAGGGGCAAGTAATAATGAATACATATGTTAGTCTGTGATGTCATCAGAATTGGGTTTCAACTGGCTTTTAACCGCTAGTAACCAGAGCAGTAACCGCTATTAAACTTGCTTCAACTGGCTGTTACTGCTCGGTTTAATAGCGGTTACTACTCTGGTTATTAGCGGCTAATAGCCGACATTGAATTTCTTTATGATCAAATAACTTGGTCTATCGACATATATGTATAAGAGCAAGTAAAAATTACAAAATTAACAACCTGAGTAGCCAAGATTGCTTAAGCACTGGTATTTGTTTACTAACAGGGCACGAGCTCTATTCTCGCGACCACCTAGGCTTTTGAAAGTAATTTAGCAGTTTTCCTTCACAATTCTGGATGAATATCGACATAGTTCCGTAAGAAGGCGGTTGCAGACGCATACTTATTAAATCTGATATATCTATAGTTGAATAATAATATGAGCGGCATCTGCAAAAGACAAATTGTCTGAAAACGAGTGCTAGAGCCCACTATTATCATTGGGTGTGTTCCGAAATATAATCCAGTATACTGGCCAGTGTCAATGCCATCATGACTTCGACGCCATATTGTACTGGTATGCTATCATATTGTACTGGTGAGATAAGTGTCATATATTAAGGACGTGTGCCCGAAAAAGAAATTCCAACTTATTCCATCGAGTTTTAAAATAAGTGTTCCTAGTAATAATTTAATATTATTATTAATTTTAAACAAATAGATATACAGCACGATTTGACTGGCATACATCCTTAAACGAGCGTGCACCGCCGGCCAGTATATTTCGGAACGAATCAACAGTATGCTGTCAATTCATGACGTCTTTAACACTGGTCAGTATGCTGGATTATATTTCGGAACAAGCCAATTATTTAAAATTATAGTCTTCTAAACAGTACGTAGGATATAATAGTTATTTATGTACCAAGGGTATAAATAGATGTTTATGCCCTGAGGGCGACGTGTTACAAACCCGAGGGCCTCTGGCCCGAGGATTTGAAAGTCGCCCCAGGGTATACACATCTGTTTATGCCTGTTATGCATACATACTTTTATGTCATACTAGTTCGTTATTGCAATCCAATCTCAATACAAATCAGTATTTTAAAAAATCCGGTTTGAATTAATAACATTGCCATTTTATCATAGTAGACACTATTTGCTAGGTGAATGTTGACTAATTATTTTCTCTTTATGCCCGCGCGGGCCATAAAGTGAACTTTATGCCCGCACGGCATAAAGTACGACATTAGATAGTTGGTAACTAAGCAATAAAAACACAATAACGAACTAGTATGACATAAAAAAATTTAAGAACTTATTTTTTGTTACTTAAAATTAAATTGCAAGTAATAAAAATATAAAATATTTCAAAAGGCTGAGGCTATACATATATACATATATTTTTATTTTTTAAATTTTCCCGTTTGCAAAAGGTAGAAGGAGCCCCCACACGAAAAATGTACAGACACCACTTATAGCTAAATCCGGCCCTGATTATATATGAATTCGTCTATGAAATTAGATTACAGTTAGTCTGGTATTATTAGCGAATTTCCAAAACTGGAAATGCAGCTATTACAGCTGTTTTGATGACGCGACTTGAGTTCGGGATTATAACAGAAATATGTTTTGAGATCCCTAAAATACGAAAATGATATTCATATATACATATATATATATATATATATATATATATATATATATATATATATATATATATATATATATATATATATATATATTTCGCCACGATAACTTTCGAACGAAACGTTTAGAGCTGATTTTTGAACTGGCTCGGCTACGTTCATTAGCCAGATACAACGGATGCCCAGAAGTAGGTTTTTCGGGCGTTTTTTGTCAAGAAAATAAGTTTTCTGTCAGAATTACACAACTTTTCAAATTTTTTTTACACCATTCGAAAAACGAGGAAAAATTACATATGACAAGGTTTTGAACTATTACTTTACGTAAATTAATTCTAGAGAAAAATTAAGAAATTTGTTAATTGCATTCAGATATTAAATACACCAGAACTTCTTAAAGTGTGACATAGTCCGGACACACAGATGAAATGTACAATTATCGAGACACACATTGTCATTTAATTAGAATCAGTGTTGGAATTACTTTAATTTACTATTAGTTAACTTTGTAGTCGATTGATTTACTCATTATTGAAATGAATATATTATAGAACAGTAAAAAATAATCGACACGTGTTTTTTATACCTGCGGAAAAACCGTTGGAAAGACTGAAATCGCACTTAAAAATTAGGGTAAAAATTAAATTTTTACAAATATGTATCTCAAGAACGGTAGTATATAGATAAAATAAAGCACAAGTATGCTATGTTGCGTTTTTAAAAAAGCTATCTACTAATATGTCAATATGTGAATCACAATAAAAGTACTTCTGAATTTAGATTACATAAATGATGAATGTAAATGACTTTATTATGTTTGCTTTTAAATGATAGATACTTGTCATGATCGAAAACTTTGATCGTAAATATCTCGTAAACGAAATGTCGTAGCGAAAAAATAACGAAATTTTTGAAGGCTTAAGCGAAGCAAGTTGTGGGTATTCCAAGCATATTGCGACTATCAAAACCTACTTTTCGTTATCCCAAATTATCGATACCGAGTTACGTACCATAAATTAGTTATAACTGGTTACTTTAGGCTCCATTAGCGTTATTAAATTAGTCAGCAATAGAAAATTTTTCAAAACATCAGTTTTCACTACTTCTCGTAATTACAAATTTTCAATTGTAAATATCTCGTAAACGGTGCGTCGCAGCGAAAAAATAACGAAATTTTTAAAGACTTAAACGAAGCAAGTTGTAGGTATTCCGAACATATTGCGACTGTCAAAACCTACTTTTTATTATTGAAAATGATCGATACCGAGTTACGTACCATAAATTGGTTATAATTAGTCAATTTAGGCTCCATTAGTGTAATTGAACTAGTCAGTAATAGAAAATTTGCCCAAAAATTGTATTTCGTTACTTTTTGCAATTGTAAACCTTCAATCGTAAATATCTCGTAAACGATGCTTCGTAGCGAAAAAAGAACGAAATTTTTGAAGGCTCAAGCGAAGCTAGTTGTGGGTATTTCGGACATATTCCGACTATTAAAATGTGGTTTTCAATATTAAAAATTATCCATCCCGGAAATAACTTTATTTCACTTAGTAAAGATAAACGAAATTGAATGTTATATTAATGAATATAAGTGGCGATTTTCAGAAAACTAGCAAAGATGTCGAAAAACCAACTTCACCATCGAATTCATCAGCGTAAAAGACGCCAAATAATGAAAACTGGCAAAATTTCTAGAATATTCTACTCGTAAACTAACAGAGATATTAAATAACAAACTTTACTATTGAATTGGTTACTAAAAATTTAATTATGCAACGCAATTTTACAAAAATTCTAAAATGTTCTAATCGTTGACTAACAAATATATCGAAAAACCGGTTGCGCCATTTAATTGGTCATCGGAAAAAAGACGAGATATCACATTTTGATAAATGTTCTAGAATATTTTATTCTGACTGACGAACAGATCATTCTAGAATGTTTGCCAAAATGGGACATTTAGTTTATGTTAGTTTAATTTTGGTTGGACAGTTAAATGGTGGAATCAATTTTTCAATATCTTTGCTAATTGGCAAATAGAATATTCTAGAACGTTTGCCAAAATGTGCTATTTGGTGTCTTTTTAGGTGACCAATTCAATGGCGACGACTGTTTTTGGATATCTTTGCTAGCTGACGAATAGAATATTCCAGAACATTTGTCAAGTTATGCTATTTGGCCTCTTTTTCAATGACCAATTAAATGCTGTAATTGATTTTTCGATATCTTTGCTAATTGACAAATAGAACATTCTAGAATTTTTGTCAAACTGTGCTGCTAAATCTCATTTTTAATGATCAATTCAATAGTGAAGTCAATTTTTTCATATTTCTGCTAGTTGATGATTAGAATATCCTAGAATTTTACATTACTCATTTTGCATGTTACGTATGTAGAATAAATGCATGTATGTATGCAATATAATATTAAAATTTTTAGACAATATTACGTAAGGTCCTGCTTTGACTTGGTAAATAAATTTTCACCGACACAGAGAAACAATAATGTATCTGTGAGAGGAGAACCCCACTAAGTCGCTGACGTCACTACTAAGTCGGATTACGTACCATTAAATGTTCACTGTAAATAGAGTTTGAAAAAATTGTATTTTGTTTTAAAATATTTTAAATTTAAATTATTAAAACCGCCACTGTTTTTTGTTGTTTAGATCAAACTTACATACACATGCAAACAACTACGTTTTGTACTTGTTATCTCGTGAGTATATGTGTGTGGAGGCACACTCTGAAAAGTTCACAATCTCAGAAGTTATGCTGTAATTATGTTAATAATTATTTTATATAATTTTTTTTTTTTAATTTACTGTTGCACTAAAGTTATTTTTTATAAACGAGAAATTAAAATGGTAAAAAAAAAATTGGCCAGTTAAGTTTTAAATCTATGGTTGATGTCGTTGATGTGCAACTGTATGAATTAATGTCAGTAGACGAAAATATTAATTTACTTTTTTTTTTTTTTTTTTTTAAAAATCGTTCTGCATACAAATAATAAATTTAAAATTTTTATAAGGTAATTGTAATTAATTATATATTAAATTAATAGGAATATTATTTTCTTTCATATAATGTACAAACTAATATTTCATTTTAGGTTAAGTAGTATAAACAATTTGTTAAGAAATTTGTTCTCTTCTGATTTGAATCAATTCATGGTTTGGATTTTTATGTTAAAGGAGGAGTTCAAATAAAAAAGCAACTTTTTTATTTATGATTATTTTGCTTGTTGAAATTTTTTTTCAAATTAGGGAGGGTTTCAAATAGAAACTTTTGTTTTTGAAACATTCATTACTCTTCCCTGTGGGGGGAGGGGGCCCTTTTTTACAAGTTTTTAAGCGTTTACAAGGAACGCCATATCTCAAAAAATAATGAATATTTCTTAAAAATTTTTTTATTATTTTATTCCTAAAGGACCTGTCCATAAAGCTGAGAATGGGTTTCAGGTAATTTTAAAAATTAACCATATAATTGTAATCCCAAACTTCTAAAAATTAAAAAACCCAATTTTTTATTAAAAAGAAAATGTTTAAAAATAGTTACCATTGTTCAAATGGAAAAAGCATACTCCACTTTATCCGCAATATGTTTATGAACAAAATTTAAAAAAAATTAAGTCTCTATCTTTTCTAGAACTTGAGATATGATTTTCCTTGTCGGAAAAAACACAACTTTCGGGAAACGGTAAAAAACAAAAATAATAACAAAAGAAGCGGTTTACTCATTGTTTATTAAAACTTCTACAAAGGCATACAAATAAAAAAAAACATTATCTCAGTGTATACTATAACTCATGTACACACCAAAATTAAATATTACTGATCAAATCGCGAGGGGGGGGGGCTAGCGTTGTCAGCAAAGGAGCAGCAACTTGGCTGTGCAGCGGCTCACAAATAAATATTTTTCTACTCGAAAAAAAATTTTTTTGGCCATGTTTCATATATCACCGTGTTTGTAAAGAACCACAGAACAAAATAAAAACAAAAAACGAAATTCGAAAAAAATTAGTTTATTAGCCATTTCTGGCGCGAACTCCCTCCCTTAAGTATTATGGTAAGCTTTCCAGTGTGGTTAGTGATGGAACTAAGACAGATATGAAACCAATTTAAGTACTATAATTGTTTTTAGGCTTATAAATTAATCAGAAGTGCTGTCAGACTGAACTATTTGAACACGAATGCAAATTTTTAGAATCAAAAGCGATTATTTATCAAAACAAGAAGAATAAAAAACTTTTAAGAAAGTGATTAAAATAACAAGTGGAAGCAGCATTCTGCAAAAATTTGAGACGAAAATTAAAAGTAAACATTGTGAAATGCATCTTCGTTTTGTAGTAAATTTCAAAAAATGGTTGCCGTGAAAAATGTATGAATATTTAGTATACAAAATTATTGTTGAGGTTTTGTATTCAGGTTCGGCACGTCTTTTCACAATATACGGTATTGTTAAAATATTCATTCAAGACTTACACGAACTTTTTAAAATTAAAAAATGAATTGAATGCAAAGCTGTGCCAATTGAATCGATACACCTACCGGTACATCAACCTGTGTTATTACACAATAACAATGTACTTCTGGCATTGAATTTAATGAAAATAAGCATTCTAAAATTTTATTAGATGAACGCAAACAAATATGAAGACCATCCAGTTTACTGTTTTATGAACGTGAGCAAGAATTATTACAACAAGAACTCGAATTGTTAACAAGAAAAATGCGTTTATTAGAAGAAACAAAACGAAGTCTGTCAGCTGGTGCGGCGTATAGTATAACTGAACAAATATCATTTATACCCCAAAATATTACCGATAACGTACTATCGGAATCCGAATCGCGTAAATGCAATGTTACTCCTAAAATATGGTTTATGAAATTAGAAAATTTGTGCACTATGTACAATTGGAATGAACAAACATTATTGTTGCAACCATCACTAAGTTGAATCGAGTCGCTAAATTTTGATTCAATTTAGCCCGGGAAAAAATTAAATAAAAGAAAATTAAAGAAAATAAATGAGTTTATAAAAAATAAATGCGATATTAAATTTGTAAAAAAATTATTTTAAAAAAAGCCTTTGAGGTATGGGATTTTTGACTATTATGGTGATCGGCCCTTGAACTAGAGCCAAGCACTTGCTTTTTTTTTTTTAAATTAAAATTGGAGCACTGCTGCCGGTGGATGGCGCGGACATCAGTGCTCGGCGGCATTGCCTACTAAGGGCATGCGCCGCCATATACGGTAAAAATAGAAAACGTACACAGAACAGACAGAAACACATAAATGCAGTAGACAACGGACAAATATACACATACAAAAGCCATTCCAGGGCTTAAAAAGAGCGGACAGTCCTCGGTGACGGTACGGTAAGTACTAGACAGGGCGTCCGGTCACCAAGGCTTGGAGACCGTCGCTGGGACTTTCCCCAAGGTGTAAAGGGCCTGAGAGTGGAGGAAGCTGACTAGACAAACACACGAAATACGACTAGAGAGAATTCACAGGGTTATCACAGAAAAAACTTATTACGTTACTGGGAGGCCACAGGCTGACCAGTGAAGCAATAAGGAGTTAAAACAATACCACTGTGGAGCCATAACAACAGGCCCACAGCGGCATAACAAAATATCACAGATAAATAAAAGCAATTGACGTACCACCTCGGGTGTAAAGAGCCCTCGGTGGTACATCTTTAAAAAACAATAACGGAACTAACAAAACATGTATAAATAACAAACAGTACCACTAAGGGTGTAAAAGGCCTTTGGTGGCATAACGACAAGACTAAAAGTACCCTGCCAGACCAGCTGGAACAGAGTTATGTTAATAAATAAATAAATAGGACAATCACGAAAACGCGGAAACACTGAATTTAAAAACAAAGCTGTAAATAAAAATATAACAGTCGGGGGAGAATCAAGAGACGACTTCCAATAAAATTTAGAGATATAATGCCCTTAAAGTATCTGAAGAAGGTGCTCCGAGAAATTCTAGCATCTTTCTTTCAGAGATAGCATCGTAAGCTAAAGCTTCGTCTATATTATTCGGGAGTTGCAACCTCTGGCGCAATGGCTCAAAGGTTACTCCTCAACTATATGCCTCACGGTCAACGCAGTCCCGCAGGCGGCGCAACTTGGCTGATCCTCACCGGCGAGAAGGTGACGATGTATTAACGCCGTGTGGTCCAAACGTAGACGCGTCAGGGCCGCACTCTCTTGCCGGTTCAGATTTACAGGTACCGGAGTTTTTCGGACCTTAGGTTTCCCCTGTCTGAGCTTAGTCGTGAGGTTGTTCCACTCTCATTGCCATTTATGTTCGATGGCCGATCTAATGCTCACTCTCAGATCCTCTGGGCGTATGGCAATGTCCTGTGGCTCACCGATTTCGGCTGCATTACGTGCTGCCTGGTCGGCGAGTTCAATTCCAGGTATCCCCACATATCCGGATATCCAGAAGAAGGTGTAGACCTCTGGCGGAGCATGTAGAGATCCGTTAGGATGTTTTGCACCGGGGGATCGGTGTTATGAGAGTGGCAGATCGCTTGCAACGCGCTCAATGAGTCGGAACAAATGAGGAATGCGCTGTCTTCGGATGTTTGACAGAATCACAGGGCTTGCAAAATAGCAAATAATTCTGCAGTATACACAGTGGCCATTTAATATTAAATAGATATGAATGTGTGTAATTTTATTTTTATTTTCATGTATCTCATTTGTACTAACAAGGAGATGCACCCAGAGTGAAATTCGGGATTTTGATGAAACTTCGCTGGTGTGTAGAATAGGCAAAAATAAGGGACCCGTATTTTTTTTTATCGACCATCTTTCACGTTTACGGGGTGAAACCAGCCCCTAAAGTTGGGGGTTCAAATCGTATTTCTTAAGATATCTCGAAAACTATAAGAGATAGAGGAAAACTTTAAATTGACGAAATGTTACTCTTTGAAAGACCTATTCACTTGTATAGGTTAAACCAGGATCGGGTTCATAAGAGTGTCTGGAGGGGTAAAAATGGGGGTAAAGTTTCTTGTACAGCCTGAATGGTTCAATTTATCAAATTTTTGCCGTCATAAATAGAAAGAGCACCAAAAATTAGGGAATACGTGTTTTTGCGTTTTTTCGAAATATGTGTGGTATCCAAGCCATATAAGGAGGAAAAAAATAGGTTAGATTATATTGCATTATTATTGATTGCAAATACCTTCTATATTTTTTTATTTTTATGTTTATTTTCATCATTAAAATGTAAATTTTTACTTTCCGATTATGATTCATATATTTTTCAGTACTAACTCAATTGGTAATTTAGCCATGTGTACATTTGGTTACTCATATTAATCATATTCGATATTTTTTATACCTATTTCTGCGAAAGTCAAAGTTCTCTGGTGTGCTTGTGTTAATGAATGCTCGACAAGAAGCAATAATCTCTTTCGCTCACTTGTCAGGTGCTTTGTAATAAATTTTGCGATTTGGGAAATGCTGTTGACACCTATAAAACATACAAAAAGAATAAGAAAAATAGTTTGAATGTTGAGAAAGAAATAAACCGCGTTTATTTGGTTAAAAACGAATTTGTAAGAAGACAAAGGCAGTTGTTGAACGGAAGATTATTGCTTCTTGTTGAACATTCATTAACACTTGCAGACCAGAGAACTTTGGTAGAAGTAGGTATAAAAAATATCGAATATTAGTAACCAAATATACACATAGCTAAATTACCAATTAAGTAAGTACTGAAATATACATGAATCATTATCGGAAAGTAAAAATTTACATTTTAATGATGAAAATAAACATAAAAATAAAAAAATATAGAAGGTATTTGCAATCAATAATAACGCAATATAATCTACCCTATTTTTTTCCTCCTAATATGGCTTGGATACTACACATATTTCGAAAAAACGCAAAAACACGTATCCCCTAGTTTTTCGTGCTCTTTCTATTTATGATGGCAAAAATTTGATACATTGAACCATTCAGGCTGTACAAGAAAATTTACCCCTATCTTTACCCCTATAGACCCTCTTATGAACCCAGCCCTGCTTTAACCTATACAGGAGAATAGGTCTTTCATGGAGTAAAATTTCGTCAATTTAAAGTTTTCCTCTATCTCTTATAGTTTTCGAGATATCTTAAGAAATACGATTTGAACCCCCAATTTTAGGGGATGGTTTCACCCCGTGAACGTGGAAGATGGCCGATAAAAAAAAATACGGGTCCCTTATTTTTGCCTATTCTACACACCAGCGAAATTTCTTCAAAATCCCGAATTTCACTCTGGGTGCATCTCCTTGTTAATACAAATGAGATACATGAAAATAAAAATAAAATTACACATATTAATATCTGTTTAATATTAAATATTTATATCGTTTTGTACAACGATAATGAATATGGCAGTTATCGAGTAAAACGATACTTTAATTTGAAAAATTATTAATTTTCAATGAATTTTTGAAACAATAGACACTAAGGCCTATTATGTGTAAAAATGATTTAAAATTAATTTAAAATGAATTGTTATATTACCCAAAACATCTTGTTAATTTTTGTGTTTCCGGATTTACATATTCACGTGCATCAGTACCATTCTCAATCCATTGAAATCTTAACAAACGAAATACTAACGATTTATTGTTTGAAAATAACATTCACTACATGCCAAAAAGCTGTCATTTTATGACAAATTCTCGCATGGTCCGGAAAAATCGCATTCTTAAGTAAGGTTATTTCTAACATTCAAACTTTAAATCTTTAATTCTGAATAAGCAATCGATTTTTTGAAATTCTGCTACCCAAATTTTATGTAAAAATAGTTTTTGACAGGTTTTGGTTAATATAATGTAAGTTCTAAATAGTACTGCAAGAGCTCTACTGAAAATTCCTGTAACTTTTTCCTGTAAAATAATTACTTTCCAAGTAACATCATTCCAAAGTGGTTTTTGGAATAAAAAATTTTTTACGAGTGCTGGTCAATTTGATGCAAATTTTGAATGAAATTTCAAAAGTTCCACAAAATAGAACTAGGATTCTTTTCAGTAAAATAATTACTTCGAAACGCCAATTTTAACTATGAAAAAATGGTTTCCGAAAATATTTTCCCATGGGTTCTGACCGATTTGATTGACCGAAGAGGTGTATAGCTGTGCTAATAAATTAAATGTTTTAACGGTATTTCATAAACCATAAAAACAGAAAGGACGACTAGGTGAACGTAAATCTGGTCATCCATACGCAAAAAAGTGCTTTTAGTAATTTAAAGGAATGAAAATCCGAAGTAAATTACATGTTTTACGACGATCGTAACAAAAATTGGATAAAATGAAAATTTTAAGAAAAATCATGGATAATGGTGCCTGAAATCTTAATTGTATAAAGAGAATAATTCACTTCAAGAAAGAAACAATTACGGCATTATGTAATTCAAATTGAAACACATTTATTACAAAAAAAAATTGCTCAATGATACATAGAAAAATTGTTAACACGTTTTAGCGTTAGTTTACGGTATTTCGTATCTGTAAGTAATAAAACATAGTATATTATTCAACAAGCTGGTAATAATATCTATTACTCACGAAGATGAAATTGTGACACGAGCCGAGTTTACGAGGTGAGTGTCGTAATGCATCTGAGTGAGCAATAGCCATTGCAAGCGAGTTGAATACGATATTTTTTCTACGACTTTTTTCCTTTCTGATATAAATAAAATTGAATATAAATTTTAAATCAAATTTTTAATCTATTTCTAATTTCATTAAATGTTTTATAATATGTACATATGAAAACGATCAAAACAAAATATGAACTACTTTGTTTACTTGCACGTTACCAAGCAATGTATATTAAATAAAAATTTTATAGATATATTATACACAATACAGTTGCCAGCCTATTGAATAATGGTTAATGCGGTGATTTCATTTGTCGAAAGGTGTTGAGTAATGATAATTCCTCCACATCTTTGAATAATGCCTAACTTTCTAAACAATTATAGGATATATAATGAGTGTGCTCTTCAACAGGAGTAGAAAAAATATTTTACTTTTGCAAAATACAACTATATTTGTAAAAAACTTGTGATGTTTATTTCGAATATTGCCTGATTATTTTCAAATAAGACTTTGTTTGAAAATTATAGTGTATTTAAAAAAGGAGGAGGATTTTGTGCTACTTAATCATTAGAACTATTAAAAAAATGTATAGACAACTCTAGAACAATTCATAAGGATGCCAGATCTCTAAAAAAATGTAAAGTGCTCACATTCGGTACGTTTTTTCTTGCCGCAAAATAGATAAAATACATATTTATTGTAATTTAATTTGAATTTTTTAATGTTGAATATATCCCAAGTAAATATACGCACAAAATTTAAAAATTGGCAAATTACTTATTTTGAAAACTTTTTCTTTTAAATTGATTTCTATAGTATCTATATTTATTTATTTAATAAAAGGTCTTTATTATATCAATTGACTTAAATACTTATTTATCTGCTGTTCAAATAAAAATATTTTTGGAAAGCAAACAATTTTTAATTTTCATTGTTAGAGAGCTAAGATTATTTTTAGATAAACATAGGCTATGTTATATGCAATTCAACAAGTCTTGGTGACCCAAAAGAGCCAAAAATTAATTCCCAACTGATTTTGAAATTGTTTTCGCTCTTAGAAAGCTAAAATATTTTAAACAAACATTGGCTATGTTATATGAAGTTATGAAATTTAACGGGGTCCTGACGACTTAAACGCGTCAAAATTTATTTACTCAATCGAATTGGAAAATTTTTTTGTTTTTAACAAACTAAAATACTGTAGATAAATATCTAATATAGACTATTTTATATAAGGTATCCTGGGGTACCAAAAGCGTTATAATTCATAAAGAAACTACCCAACCGATTGAAAGTTATTTTAGATGAACAAAGAGTGTCATATTAGTTTAGCTAGGGTCCTAGGGACCTATAAGCGTCATAAATAAAAACTAACCGACTTGTTTGGTTTTTTTTCACTACTAGAGAGTTAAAATATTTTAAAAACATAGACTTTGATATGTGAAGTCAGATGGAGTGCTAGTAGCCCAAATTTGCCAAAAATTACTACCTAATCGATTCTGAAATTTTTTCTTTCGTAAACCTTTGGAAATTTGCTATGTTATGCAGAATGCTGCGGCAGGGGTATTTTTAGCATGAGGTAATATTAGAATATGCATATACCATACAACACATACACTATGTATAATTTAAAAAAAAAAAAAATCGCCATATTTGTTAACACATTTTGTAACCTACAAGGTCTCAGTTGTAATGAATATTTCCTAATTTGTATGTTATTTTTATTGTAATTTGAAACTATTTGTGAATAAATATTCTAACAATATTTATAACAAAAATATAACAATAATAAGTAATTCAAGGACTTATCGTCACATGAGTTGAAGAAGTCGTTTTTATTTTATTTGACAATTTGTTTTTATATTGACTCCTTATCGGAATGGTTTTTTAAACTATTTTGGTTATAATATTTACTTTACTATTTACTGTTTTTCGGTTTCTTTATTTTTATTTGCTGGGTTTGTCCAGACATCATTTGTTTCTTTATCTGAATTTTGCCTCTGGAGATGGCCAATACATGGCCAAATTTTTGAAGGCTGATTTTAGTTCTTCAAACCCTTTTTTGGACGATAGAAAAAATAAGTGTTGCTTATTTAATTATTTATTTATTTATTTATTTATTTATTTATTTATTTTTTGACTATACTACAACATTTTCAAATTTGTAAAAGAATGTTATCCCCAGCTTCAATATCGCTGTTATGGCCAAAATCCACTTTCCTTATGTAGGTATATATCGTCGCCTTACAGGCGTAAGGTCGTATCTATCTCATTTTTTAGGAGAGCAGAAAAACAACAACTACTGTTACATTTTGTTTTATAAATTTGAACCTAAGGTATCAATGTATTTGTAGACTAATATTCTTCCAGTACCTACATTCGTTTATGATTTAGAAAACAAAATGTAACAGTAGTTTTTGTTTTTCTGTCTCCTGAAAAATGACTAAAATCCAGATACGACCTTATGCCTGGAAGGCGAAGGTATCATTATTTTAATATTTGGCAATACTATCAGCTTTGTGAAATGAATTCTCTTTTCAAACATTAATTCTGTTTTTATTTTTCATATTCTAAAACAAAAAAGTTAGGAACGGAAATGTTCATTTATTTTTGACGTTTAACGGAAATGTTCATTTATTTTTGACGTTTAACTTTCTACTGTTGGAAAAACTTGAAAACTCAAATAACATCTAAAAAATTTTATATTTAAAGAGAAAAGAAATTAATAAAACTGTTCATTGTGCGTACATAAAACCACTAATTAAAATTACAATATTAACAAGGGAACAGAGAGAAAATGCAAAAATCATTAAATTTTAATTCTGATAAGAAAAACTTAGTAAAATGAGTATATCTTGTAGTTTTATCAAAATATCTTGAACATTTATATTAAAATTGAATCTGTTGTAATCTTTTTTAATTGGGATTTTAATAACTACACTTCTTATATAATTTTATAGTTTATATGTGTTTTTTAGGAAAGTAAGAAACTTTAAGAAAATTATTGTTCAAGGCTAGTGTTAAAAAAATGTAGAGGAATTATTTAGAATTGAGACTAAAACCGCTTGATAATTTTTGTAGGTATTGAAGATTATTATTTAGTGTATAGATAAGTATTTAAGGTGGAGGAGACATATTTTTAGCATTTCGTAGAGCTAAAGCAATTGTACGAAATGATAATAACATCGTGCTAATGTTTGCTAAAAACTTCAGATACGTAGCATTTTTTTCTTTCTATGGTACTTATGAGGTAATTTTTTTTTTAAAATAAAATAACTATTCAAAATAGAAATTTCTTAACTTAGATAGATTGTTGCAAATTATAATATTATTAATAATAACAAATTATAGGCTAATTTTAGTATGAAACACTGCTTGAAACTTGACTCCACTTTGAAAAATATATAACTGACAGCACTGAATGCAAATGTCAAAAATAAATACATATCTAATAATATTTTAATAATTATTGTTCAGCTAGTGTCATCTGTTTGTTGTTACTTAAAGCATTACATTTGAGTAATAATAGGGATCGAGCTTGACGACATTATTAGTGTCAAGTTAAAAAAATATTTTGTCTCAGACATGGATATCTATTCTTTTATTACATATTTTTGATATCTTGTCTGTGATAAATGTCAAAACTTTTTGATATTAAAATGAATTTTTTTTAGTTTTTCTCGGAAACTAGTTGACATAGAAGAATAGTTTAAAGACCTTTTTACCCGACTGCATCAAAAGGAGGGTAATGTTTTTCGAAAGTTTGTATGTATCCTCTAATTATGTTTCTTCGGCGCAGCCTGCAGCCTAAGCGGCTTGACCGATTTTCGTAAAGAAGGTGTCGCTGGATTCGTCTTAATCTGCGAATTGCTATAGGCTGCATGAAATTTCAAAATTCATCCTCTAAATAGGGGATGAAAAATTTACATAGTAAAATTTACACTGGGTCTAGAAACGTGAAATTTTGTAGACGAGTTCTTTATGTAACGGAGGGGAGTACTAAGAAAAGATTTTTGGAAATTCATCCCCTAAGGGTATAAATTTGGGGATGAAAATTTATAAAAGGTAAAATTTTGCATAGAGCCACAGAGGTCCTTTAATAATGTAAATGAGTATTAAGAGGGAGGTTTTTTGTAAAAATTTATCCATTATGGGTGTAAAATAGGGGATGAAAATTTATATAGAAAACGGCTGGGTTTAGAAACGTAAAATTTTGTACAAAGGTTCCTTTAGTAACGCAAGCAAACATCAAGAGTGGATTTTTAGAATTTCATTTCCTAAGGGGTTAAAATAGGGGATGAAAATTTATATAGAAAACCGCTAGGTTTATTAACGTGAAATTTTGCACAAAGGTTTTTTTAGTAACTTAGCAAGCATTAGTAATGAATTTTTAGAAATTCGTCCCCTAACGGGTTAAAATAAGGGATGAAAATTTATATAGAAAGCTGTTGAGCCTAGAAATGTGAAATTTTAGACATGGATTTCTCATATAACGAAGGTGAGCACTAAGAAGGGACTTTTGAAACTCTGTTCTCAGGGGAGTAAAATGGGGGATGAAAAATTATATAAAAAATCGTTGGATTTAAGAACGTGAAATTTTGTACAGAGATTTCTTTAGTAACGTAAGTGAGCACGAACAGTAGCTTTTTGGAAATTCATCCCCTAAGGCGGCAAAATAAGGGATGAAAACTTATATGAAAGCTAACTTTTCTCTACGAATTCGTCTGGGTAAATGGAGTTGATAACGATATAGTGTGTACAACTATCTACAACGAGTTACGCGGAGAAAGTCGCGGACAAAAAAAAAACTTATTAATATTTTTTGCCAAATTCGTGGTAATTTTAGCTACCAGCCTCTGTAATTTCGTATGCGTACTTATATATATTTTCTTCTAAATAATTAAACCACACTAAAAAGACCTAAATAAAATACTTAATTAAAAAAATCAAAAAACCCGACTGCATTTAAAGTAAACTAAAATGGTGGAAATAAGATGAAATAGAGAAAAAGAAGAATGAATAAAAAGTAAAGCAGTCGGAGGCATACCTGTTGTACCAAGTTGAACAGAAAAGTTTGATGCCTCCGACTGCTTTACTTTTTATTCATTCTTCTTTTTCTCTATTTCATATTATTTCCACCATTTTAGTTTACTTTAAATGCAGTCGGGTTTTTTGATTTTTTTAATTAAGTATTTTATATGTAATTTTTTTTCTCTTTTAAATGGTGTAAAAAAATTTCGCAAAAATTTTTGAATAGGTGGATATTTAGGCAAAAAACTTATTTTTTAGAAGAACAAAAACCATGTTCCTGGCACCCGACGTGTCTGGCTGAAGAACTCATCCAAGATTTTGAGATTTCCAACATTTTCACAAAATTTTGTAAAAGTAGAACGTCTCGTTCGAAAGTTATCTTACGGACACACACACACACACACACATACATAAATACATATATATATATATATATATATATATATATATATATATATATATATATATATATATATATATATATATATATATATATATAAATTTTAGCGAATATTATTTTCGGTTTCTAGAGACCTCAAAACAAATTTCTGCCATGGTCTCAGGCTTAAGTCACGTCATGACAGTAGCTGTAATAGCTGATTTTCATTCTGGAAATTCGCTAATAACACGTTTTTAGCTTTCTAACGACCACCGAAAAATTTCCGTACGATGATTAATTACGGAGTTATCAACAGTCAAAATTTAGTGTGTACTTTACTTGCTCTAGTGCAATAACACGTTTTTAACTTTTTAGCGACCACCGAAGAATTTCCGTACAATGATTAGTTACGAAGTTATGGACAGTCAAAGTTTAGTGTGCGCTCTACTCTTTTAATTACTATGACTCTAACTCGATTAGAGTCATAGTAATGAATTACTATAACTCGGTTAAAAATTGTCACACGGCGATGGAAAAAAAAACGAAATTAAAAAAAAAAAATTTTCTTATGTTTTGCTCTTTTTGAATATAATATTAAAATTAATTGAAAAAGAATTCTTCGAACTAATACTGAGCATTGAACGTAAAAATTCCATTTTAAATTCTTATATCAAGTTTTTTTTAACCATAAATCAAAAACAGTAAAACATAAAAAAATTTTAAGGAAAGATTCTGAAATTGGAAATTCTAAGTTTTCATTCTGTATTAAAATCAACGCTCTCACATCGTTTTTGTCGAATTTACAGGGACTTAAACATAAAACACTATTTTTATAAAGACATGTAAAATCGCTCTAAAGTCCTAAATAAAAGTTTAGGATCAAATCTAATAGTACTACATATAGTTTTTGGTCCTAAACTTTTTGACGATTTTGCATGTCTTTATAAAAATAGTGTTTTATGTTTAAGTCCCTGCAAATTCGGCAAAAACTATGTGAGAGCGTTGATCTTGATACTAAATGAAAGCTTACAATTTCTACTTTCAGAATCTTTCGTCAAAATTTTTTTTATGTTCTACTGTTTTTGATTTGTGGTTAAAAAAAACTTGATATAAGAATTTAAAATGGAGTTTTTACCTTTAAAATTCAGTATTAATTCGAAGAATTGTTTTTCAATTAATTTTAATATTGTATTCAAAAAGATAATTTTTTTCCTTTAATTTCGCTTTTTTTCATCGCCGTACGACAATTTTTAGTAGTCAGATCGTATACACAACGTTGTTTAAATTAAAGTTTTCATTGCATAGATAAAACCATTTTAAGAAAACAAATTGAAATAGTCTTAAATTTTCTGACGGGGGTGTATACATACATATATACTGGGTGTCCAGGCCGGATGTATACATACGATTTACATGTTAATTTTTAACATTGGATTCCCATAAGGAAAAAGTTATGTCACAAGAGTGCTTTGGATAAACATATTCCTATTTTCGGTAAGTTTCTTTTATAAAATAAATTTTTTCCACCAAATTATCTGCACTATTTCTTCAGCAGAATATTTTTCTGGTATTTTTATTATTTTAATATTTATTTTCAAGAAAATAAAAAAATGCCCTTCTGAATTTACGGCAGATAACACAAATATCTATTATGTAAAAATGTGAATTGCTTCAAAGTTGCGACATTCATTTTTTTATTTTACTACATTATTATTGTTAAAGCTGTAGTAACAGTACCTAGTAATAATAATAAATTAGTATTATTAGTTTGTTCAAAGCACTCTTGTGACATAACTTTTTTCTTAGGGAATCCAATGTTAAAAATTAACATGTAAATCGTATGTATATGTCCATATATATATATATATATATATATATATATATATATATATATATATATATATATATATATATATATATATGTAGGTAGGTATACTAGTGAATATAATTTTCGAGTTCGACCTCAAAACAAATTTCTGAGACTGTTCTCGGTCAAGTCGCACCATGACAGTTGCTGTAGCAGCTGAATTTTCGATTCGAAAATTCAAAAAAAAAAAAATCACATAAAATAGGTTTTTAAACCCTTATTCTATACAAACTCATTTCCGAAAAAAATAATTTTTGTAAACGGAAATTCGCTGTTATACAAGATGCTACGAACAGGGGTAGTAAGTGTAAGCTGCTTAGACACAGCAATCCTGGAGACAGTTGCAATATACAATCTCTCTGACACTTTAACTTACCCATAAGCGCTATTAACTCGCACTTATGACGACTTCTCGTTCCGCCCCGTATCGCTAGCTAAGACTCCAGTGAAGGAAAAACACCTTTATATTTTCTCAATTATCGTATTGTATTTGATTTTATTATTTTAGTTGCTAGGAAAACTAAATCAATAATAATAATTTTTGATTTTTATATTTTACACGGCGAACTATATGCCAATATTGAAATTTCCAAAATTAGGAAATTTAGATTTTCACGGCAATCTTTGTGCCGGTACATACGCCCCCATCGCAAAAAAAAATTTCCGAGCAACAATTAAAAAAAAATCCCTTTGAAGAGAAAAGT
Source organism: Brachynemurus nebulosus (assembly GCA_035578155.1). Classification (NCBI taxonomy): domain Eukaryota; kingdom Metazoa; phylum Arthropoda; class Insecta; order Neuroptera; family Myrmeleontidae; genus Brachynemurus; species Brachynemurus nebulosus. Next base: position 3,839,949 of record JAPWDM010000024.1, read on the forward strand.
TTCCAGGAAACAACTTTAATTGTATCCTGAATACATAAAAACTCCCCAAAATACACTTCTAAATAATTAAAATTCATGTAAACATTGAATTAAAGATGACAAAAATATGTACATAATTATATAGAGATTTAAGATATACACATACATATAAATATATATAATATGTACTTCCAAATGCTCCATGATTCAGATGTTTTCTCTAATTCCAAAAATTCTTCTAGAACATAGATATCCAAATCTGTAACAAAACAAAAAAACGCCAGAAAACAATCCCAACAAGATATGTACAGAAAAATATTTAAAAACTTACTTTATATGTACAGGTAAATTACAAAGATTCGTATAAATTTCACCTATATTATGATACCATGGTGCGTTAAGTGCCTTTACTGATTTCGAAAATTGCAACAACTCGACCCAATCGCTTGTAGACTTTCAATTACATTTCGCTTGTAGACATTCAATACCGAAGATGTAGCGAAAAATTCGACTCCCGTGATGGGGCCTCGCTGCTCACGGCGTTTTTTATACATATGAAACACTGTTTTGTTTTTGTCACCCACCACCAAAGGATATACATAGGTGGCAGCAGTAACTATAAATGTTGTATTTCCTTAAGCCACTTAGGTAATGTTTGTTGTTTGTTTGTGTTACATGATCGTGAATGAGTCAACCAAATAAATAGCTAGTGTTTGTTGTGTGTATGCGTACTGAACTATAAAACTTATCCATGATTGTTTTTTCGGATAGTGAAGAAAATTCTCTCAGATTTTTTTACAACCCTGCGTGCCTTTACACGTAATGTCCTAATCAATTGCTTAATTTGCATATAGGCTAATCCGGCACTGCACAAATATAACTTGTACTTCACGACTTATTTGTATTGAAAATTGTAGTTTGTGTATTTTTATTTTGGTTATTCATTATCTTTTAATGATTTTATAAATAAAGGGAAGACGATGGGATTTTAGTGCGTGCCTTTACTGAACTCGAATAACTATAAATTTAGCCAAGACTCGCAACAACTATTTTACTCTTGAAAAGTTATGAGATCTAATGTAGCACCAAGCCCTAAATAAGTCGACATCATGGTTAACTCAAGTTATAAGGCTAGGCCGATTCCTGAAGCTATGGTAAATATAACACATACTACAATAATCTGCTATGTGCTGTTAATGTTTGGTTTTATTTACCATAGTTTCGCGAAACAGCCAAGTCTTATAACTTGAGTTAACCATGATGTCGATTTATTTAGGGCTTGGCGCTACATTAGATCTCATAACTTTTTAAAAGTAAAATAGTTGCGAGTCTTGGCTAAATTTTTAACATGAATTGGTTTTTGGTCGGATTTCAGTTCTTTTGGTAAATTGTTCGTGTTTTTATATTTTTTTTATTTATACAGAGTGTATTTCCTGGACACAAGAAGCTCTTTTCAGTTCTTTTTGTAGGTTGTTCATGTTTTTTTCGGTTTACAGGGAGTATCTCCTGGACATCATAATTCTACTTACAATGTAATTATACAGTCCGTCTCATAATATAGCCTCACCAAGAGTTTTATATTTCAATTACATTATTTTAGAGAAACGGGTTAGCCAGTAATACGTTAGTCGTATATTTCAAAAATGTATTATTTTGTAAATAAAAATATGCAGTATTTGTTGTAATAAAATAAACGCACAAGCCAATCGCAAAAGTTATATCAAAAACATACAAAATTAATATAATTTTTTGTCCCATAATATAGCCTCACCTTTTAAACATTACGTATAATTTTAATGATTAATAACTAGCAGAGCCTCCTTTATTTTCCACTATTTGTGAAATTTTTGTTAGGATATTTTCATATAAATTTCTCACATATTCCAGTGAGATTTGGCGCCAGTTACGTCTAATATTTTCTTTCTTCCTCTTTTTTGAAATTATATTGTTTCCCGCCGTCGTATACGTTACCGGACGAATAACTCGATACGTTTTCGAAGATGTTGAGATCAGGTGATATTGCTGGTAGTGTAAAACAGATCAGTTTCTTTATTTAAACCATTCCTGTACACACTTAGCATTGTGAATTGAGTCATTATCCTGCTGAAATATCCACTCTCCGCCCTGTAAAACCTCATTTATTTTTACTTTTCGCAGAAAAAAGGTGCCTGCGTATTTTTTCGAATCCTGCCGTCCTTTTAAAGTAACAAGATTGATAACTTCATTGAAGTTAATCGCTCCCAAAACATTATTGATGCATCATCCATTTCTCTCGACTTAAATAAAATTGTTATTTATGTAAATCGTGATAGTAATATGTGTGAATAGGCCTTTGAGCCGTCAAGATTAAACTTTTCTTATGCCATTCCGTTGTCCAGCTCTTATACTGACGTGCAAAATTCAAACGGTCAAGTTTATGTTGATAAACACAAACTTTTCGGAGTGGAAGAGAAATGGATGATGGATCAATAATGTTTTGGGGGCGATTTATTTCAATGAAGTTATCGATCTTGTTATTTTAAAAGGAAGGCAGGATTCAAAAAAATACGCGGGCACCATTTTTCAACGAGAAGTAAAAATAAATGAGGTTTTATAGGACAGAGAGTGGATATTTCAGCAGGATAATGTCTCAATTCACAATGCTAAGTGTGTACAGGAATGGTTTAAATAAAGAAACTGATCTGTTTTACACTACCAGCAATATCACCTGATCTCAACATCTTCGAAAACGTATCGAGTTATTCGTCCCGTAACGTATACGATGGCGGGAAGCAATATTATTTCAAAAAAAAAAAAAAAAAATTGAAAGAAAATATTAGACGTAACTGGTGCCAAATCCCACTGAAATATGTGAGGAATTTATATGAAAATATCCTAACAAAAATTTCACAAATAGTGGAAAATAAAGGAGGCTCTACCGGTTATTAATTATTAAAATTATACATAATTTTTGAAAGGTGAGGCTATATTATGGGACAAAAAATTATATTATTAATTTTGTATGTTTTTGATATAACTTTTGCGATTGGTTTGTGCGTGTATTTTATTAAAACAAATACTGCATATTTTTATTTACACAATAAAATATTTTCGAAATATACGACTAACGTATTACTGGCTAACCTGTTTCTCTAAAATATTGTAAGTGAAATATAAAAATTCTTGGTGAGGCTATATTATGAGACGGACTAGTTAACAGAAAGGGTAGATAAATTGCCGTCATTAAGCGAATAATTGGATAAGGCATTTTTTGACGTCTTAAAGTGTCAAACATTTTCAAGGATCTTTAAAAATCACCAATTTTTCTCATAGTAACAAGAAAAATAAATTTTTTTTTCCTAGTTGCAAATACAAAAATAAACTAAGAGCCATTTGATTTGATTTTTTAAATTTTTTCTTTTTATCTATAATTATACCTACAATATATTTTATTATTTATAAGAAGCTAAAGACGGAAAATCACAGAATTGTTAATTTTCTCGTTAATTGTATGCTAAACCCAGTCTACATACCAAATTTCAACTTTCTAAGACTTCGGGAAGTAGGTACTCTATAATTTTGATGATCATCAGTGAGTCAGTGAGTGACGAATTTAATCAAATTTACATATTAATAAAATCGAAAGCAATAGAGCTATAAATTTGGTATATTCCATTAAACTGGTTACTACATTTTACCCTGATAATTAGAGCTCTTAGGTTTTATCCAGACCAAAGTTATCAGGATCCAAAAATAGGCTGAATTACTTTGAGAAAAGATACTCACCGCATTGTTATTTTTTGGTTTCCGTGGATATAAACAAACGTTCGGGAAATTACTAGCATTATCAACAGTATCGGTATGTGCATGAAAATACACGATCGTGCAAAAAATATTTTTATAAAGCCAAGGAAAGGGAATACCAGGAATACGATGAAGCTTTTATACTTAGGAATTCTTCGCGTCTCCACAACATTTGAAATACTCCTTTTTTGGCTTTACAAAACTGTTTTTTAATAAAGTGCATTATCAATAAAATATTGATTTAAAAGCCCACTAACAGATGTCAGTCCAGGCAAAAGGAAAGCCGCTTCAATGTTGTTTCATCTCATAAATATGTCCTATTGTAATAGTATTTTACAATATAAGTTCGGTAAGTTGCTTTTACTGATCGAGAAAATGTTGGGAAAACGAGACCCGCGGGGTCAAGTTTTAGCAATTTTCGATTTCAGTAAAGGCACTTAACGCATCGTGTATTGTATAATATTTTTGCACGATTGATTTAAAATAATTAAAGACTAAAAATATATTAAATAAAAAATAAAATTCGGATAATAAAGGTGAAATTTATATTTCTGTTATGACATAGAACGCCATGGATAAATATTATAAATATTTATAGCAACTTTATACGAATCTTTGTAATGACAATTGACAACAATATTTGTAACTAAAATTAAGTGTCAATATTTAATTGGCGTGAATATTTTTTTTTTTTTTTGAATTTTCTATTAACAAAATTGAGGAAAATAGTTTGTTATACTATAATATTAGTGAGAATAATGAAATTAATGAAGCATTTTATTTTTAGCTGCAAATTTATTCTCGTAAAATGAAAGGAACATTATGGAAACCACAGAAAATTTTAATGATTGAACGACCTTTTGAAATGTCAATAAAATATGAAGACTAATGGCAACAATAATAATAATAATGCCAAACTAGTAAGAATTTTCATATTAATCGATTTGTTTTCCTAATTGTTCAAATTGTACTTTTAATTTCAATATAAATAAATAATTACGATCATTTTCGAGCTAATTTCACTTACCGCACTCCTATTTATTTACCGGGCACCTATTTTATTTACCGCATTGCTATTATTTGGTTTTCATGAATATAAACAGACTTTCGGAAAATGTAATTTACTAGCATTGTCAAAAGCATCGGTAAATGCATGAAAATACATGATCGTGCAAAAATATATTATTTGGTGAGTAAGTAAATAATAATCCTTTTTGGCAAACATATCAGTAAAAATTTGTCTCACTGTTAACGTTTTAGCGATTTTGTTATAAACTATAACAAAAGTAGTAATAATATCAGTCCGATTATTTGTACAACTTAATTTCAAAACTATTACGGATTTATATACCGTCCAACTGGCATGTTTCCAAATACGTACAAATTTTTTAATGTGCATAAGTCGATCTATAATGCAAAAATTTAATATAAGCTAAATCAACTAAATATGTTCTAACGTACGTCATTAATAAATGAAGCAAAATTATATAGACGTACAATCTTAAATTACTATAGTTAGGTACTATAACATAAAAATACCAAAAGAAAAGAGACAAAAAACTAGGTAAGTATGTCTAACTTTACTTCATTTGTTGTATTTGTTTCATGACGTAAGACCAATTCTAGTTGACTTAAGCTATATTTTTCTGTTCTCATTACAAAATTTAATGGAATAAATGGGGTAGAAGTTATGGCAACATTTGTTGGAAACTTTGCCTCATTGAACTATTTTGATTTATTTTTCTACAGTCGACATTGTAAATTACTTTTGAACGTATGTAGGTATAAAAAATATATTTTATTGGAATCATGTATGTGGCGTTGTCTAGTATAGCTTTACGTCGGTGCTATCGTTACATCATATATTTTTTATGAAACGGGTTAAACAGTTGTGAATATTATAAGTGTGGAGTGAATAATCGTAATGTTGCAATTTTTACCACATAAAATATTTTGTAACGCTGTACACCCATTCTAGATTAACGTTCTATACCACTACATTTCCTTTATTTTTTTATTTTAAATACATATTCACCTTTTATCTTAGCAACAAGCATGAAGTATTATTTCACAAATTTAAAATAATTATGTTCTAATATAGGTAGTAATACTACCGTAATATTATGTATTCAAAGATTCTACGAAAAAAAATTCATAACTGTACAAAACTATTAACAAGGAGATGCACCCAGAGTGAACTTCAGAATTTTGATGAAACTTTACTGGTGTGTAGAAAAGACAAAAACAAGGGATTCATATTTTTTTATCGGTTATCTTCCACTCTTACAGCGTGAAACCAGCCCCTAAATCTGGGAGTTCAAATCGTATATAGGGTGAGTTTTCTGAGAGTTGCCATTTTGATTATAGCTAAACTATTGACTTAATCAAAAAATTGTTCAAATATAAGTTGCAGCTACTGGCGGGGGACATTGATTGATATACTTAGGAGCTTTATAGCTTTTGTGGCTTTCGAGATACAATACAAACTTATCATTTTTTAAATGGAATAGTATACTTATTTGTTAATAAATGTCATTCAATAAAACAACAGAAACAAAAAATAAAAAAATTAAAATTTCAATCTTGCTTTTTTTTTTTAAATTTTACAACTTTCGCGCTTGAAAGTGATTTATTTAAGTGAATTTTGGTGAGTTTAGGCGCGCTTAGTTCAAACTACCCTCATAATTACGGAAAATAATTGTATAAAGCAGCTAAGCCGGAATTGTATTTATGCTACATAGATGGCTATCTAGTTAACAATTCATAAAACTCGTGTTCCCAGGTAGGTAAAAAGAAATTTTTAACTGATTTGAATTTATTTGAATATGACATTTCTATATTTTGAATATCTACTTTCAAAAAAAAAATATTATCTTGGTTTGCATAATTTTAATTTTAGGTTCGTTATTTAAAAATATTAATTGTTTTTAATTTTAAAAATATTATTTTTTAGGCCAGTGTGATATGAATTATTATCAGGTTATGCAGATATAAAGTACTTCGGTGCTCGCAATTTTAAGCAAGGTAATCAAACAGTACTATATGTTGATTCATCGAGTTACGGATGTTTTGCTTTCTATACTTTTATAAAAAAAGTTAAGAAAGTGGGTTGGGTTCCTGCAATAGTCAGAAAAGTGTTAAACAACAATGATTATTTAGTGACTACTGAAGATAACTCGACCTACAAACATAATCGTGTTTATTTAAACCTCAGGTCACGTATACAAAATCTAGTTCAAAACAGCAATGTGAACCACATCTGTTGAACCTGGAAAAAGGCAAAGATTTAAATGTAATTCATACAAATTGTTGGAATTCCAATGATGTCGATGTTGACAATGACAACGTGAATGAAGAAATCGCCAATAATAATGTTGGCAATGATAACGTGCATGTAGAAAAATCCTAAATGTGAAACGTTTGCTGTAGATGACGCTAGTGATTTACTAAATGTCGACGTTCTAAAAGAGTTAAGCTGAACGTCCACTAGGTCGAAAACGCGGCCCGGCGCAGTTCCGCTCTCGGAGATAAATACATCTGAATAAATGCAGGTTCGTCCACTAGCTCGCCAGAGCGACGCGGTACCGCCCCGGAGAACTAATTGATGTAAAAACCGCGCCGCGTTTCCGAATTAGTTGGTGCTCAAATATAAGATTCAATTAAAGATAAAATATTTTTAATAAAAACTTTATTATTTTTTTAAATAATCTTTATTATTTTTAGTAAAATCTGTTTCATTACAACATTTGTTTGAATTACAGAAACCATTTTTGTCTTTTAAAATACAGACTACATTTTTTTTATAAAAATGACTCGGAAATGTTTTTATACTCAGAAAGTCAGAACAACAAATTTTGATACCTTGATACTACTGAAGTTGGCGGAAATTGAATTAATTGTTTCAATTTTAGACATCGAAAGAAATGAGCTGTGCCAATTTTTGTTGATTTTGAACAATTGTTTGAATTATTACTGCAAAAGAACATAAGATCAGGAAAATCATTATTTACTACATTAAAATTATTGAAAATATTGAAAATAAAAGAAAAATATATTGACTGCATCACGTGATTTACTGAATTTTTTCGTAGAGTTGACAAATTTTTCTATTTTCTCTAGTATGTAATACAAGATACACTAATTGAAATGAATAGAACAATATTTTTTCCTTTTTGGACATACTGCAAGCTCAAAATACTTTTTTGGGCAATTTTCTTACTTTATCTATAAACAAAGTTAAGTTAAAATATTTGACAAATTGACAATATTTATTATAGGAACACTATTAACATTAAAATCATATCTATGCTGCCATCTATACATTTCGATAAGAAACTACAAATAATTAAGAAAATACAGGTTCTATATTTATTACGTTTATTAATACGTTCTAAAAAGTTTAGTAGTTACATAGTGCCTGTTTTAATTCTACTAAATTTTGACTTCTTTAGTAAGGTGTAATATTAAATATTAAAAATTATAACTACAGCTGTAATTTAATGACTTTTAATTGAATACTGACTTAAATATTTGAGAAACTACAAATTATTTTGATAATTAATGTATTTGATTAATTAATTTTGTTTTATTGTAAACGATTAATAAAACATACCATTACAACTTATGTTGTAATTTATTTAATGTAAGTTAAAAATGAATTGTATTTTTTACGTTCGTTTAAACAAACCTGACCACGGGTTTTGTTAAAAGTTAAAAATGCATTTTCTCAAAAATTTGAAATAAAATAATGAAAATTTTAGCATAATTGGTAATTTGAAGTAATAAACTAATTTTTAAAAAGACCTCAACATATGTTTCCATTTAAAAAAAAATTTTCTATTCCAAAAAAACTATAGATCCTAGAAGTCTGGAACAATTTTTCGTGAATGCCCCCCCCCCTATTTTGAATATCTTTTGCATAAACTTTTTTTCGATTAGATGCATATTTTAGGAATAAATCGAATGGCAACTCTCGAAAACTTCACACGGTATATTAAGATATCTCGAAAACTATAAGAGGTAGAGGCAAACTTTAAATTAACGAAATGCTATCCTTTAGACCTGTCCACTTGTACAAGTTAAACAGGGGCACGTTCACAAAGAGGGCTGGGGTGAAATTCGCGCTAAATGTTCATGTACAGCTTGAGTGGTTCAATATATCAAATTTTCACCACCATAAGTTGTCAAGGACCACTAAGAAAAAAGAAATACAGGTTTTTGTGTTTTCTCGAAATCTGTGTTAATAAAAATACACCAAATTACACCAAATAACACCAAAATTACACCAAATACATTAATTACAAAGAACAAGTTTTACTCCAAAAGTGGCTGTTCTCTTGCGAACTGCTCTAGACATATTAATGATCAAAGGAATTCAGAACGTATGCGCAAAGGACGCGGAACAAGAAGATAACAATTTTGCAAAAAAGGAACAACCTTCAACATCAAATTCAATAAATGGGGAAACTAAACGTCTGAAGTATAATGAAAACGCTAGCCTTCGTAATGATCATTCGAAACCCGTTGATGAAGAGGAATATTTTGATTATCTGAACCATTTAGTAGATGAACCAAGAAGTTTAGTGACTCAGACCCAAATTGGAGAAGAAATGGTTAACACTATATGCAATTTAATGGAAAGGAGTCACATTATAAATCCCAGCTTTACTGATCACATCGAAAATGAGGCAAAACGAAGCCGTTTTAATAATTTAAAGAAAAGTGACATTGGGAGGCGAGTTATCTCAATTACTAGGGAATTGGAAAAGCGTGATATTATTGAGCCAGTGTTAAAGTATATATCAAGTGATGACGAAGACGGCGATGAAAAAACATCTGCTAGCGATAACGAAGATATTACAAGCGAAGGAGAAGCTGATGATGATGATGATGATGAGAATACAGTCGCTAACGATGATGAAAAAACTGTGGGACATTTTTGACGCCTTTGTACCTTTCGTTTAAGATGACGCAATTAAGGCAAGCGCGTGTTAGGGTCAAAGGCCAAGGTTTGAACGTACACAAAATAAGTACAGTACGCTTCAAAAAGTGATCAGATACCTTTTTGATCAGGGGGCCCCGCACTTTTGACACGACAGTGTACCAAAAATTTAAGTAGAGTACGGTGTCAAAAGTTTGGGGCCACCCCCAAGTTAGGGTATGCCCCACATTTTTGACGCGGTAGTGTACCCCATCTATCAATTTGTAGTCTAAAATTCAGTCTGCGCATGCATCGTGTTCTAAAATTCAGTCTGCGCATGCGTCGTGTACTAAAATTCAGTCTGCGCATGCTTTAGGTTTGCATTCAAAAACTACGTTAGTGCTGGCGGGTAATGGGTTAACACAAATCCAAATCGTGATGAACAAATTGTGATGACTCATAATGGGTTAACTTGAATTAATTTGGTTGTTGAGGTGATGACTCATGTCTTTGGAATTTCAAGGCCAACAATATGTGCGCGTCTGGGGTCAAATGTCAACAACAAATTTTGATACATGTACTCGGTACGTGCCGGGTCAAAGGTCAATCCATACACGAGGTACACTAGGACCCCAAACTACACGGTTCTAAACACCGTCAAAAAGTAGTTCGGAAATTTGGGATTTTACTGTGTCATAGAACCCGCTCAGCTCTCTTACTGTAAGGGTTAAAAGACACCCAGAAGGCACTCCCTGGTACTAACTCAATCCGAGTACAAAATTTCAGCCCTCTAGGTTTATTTGGGTGACCTGTGCGAGTGGTACAAACTTCGAAAACGTCAAAAAAGCATGAAATTGTAGGTTAAAAATGGTGGGGGTGGGGGTTAAATATTAAAACCTCCAAAAAGCAGACCCTAGGTACGAATTCTATCAACATACCAAATTTCAACCCTCTAAGTTAATTATGGGGGACTGTGGGCGCGTAAGATCCAGCAAAAATCATTTTTTCCCCCTCTACTTCCTCCAAATCATCCTAGGAAACTGTATTTTGGATATGTTGTAGATAATTGTCCGAAACATTATTTCCAACCGGTTTGGAAAAGTTTTATTGTTTTGTTGCCCCCACCACGCCCCTAAGTATTGGGTCGTATCCAAAATTTGCCGAAAATTTGACCCCACTTTGATAGTATGAGGTGCCTCAAAAATGAGCCCCACTTACCAAATTTGAGCTCTTAAGTTCTATAGAGAGGCCTTACACATATTAAAAGGTAGCGTAAATATATATCTCAAACATTTTTTTTTCTACATAATCGTGTTATACGGGTCCGAAAACGGATAACGCCCCTACTCTCGTCTCTCACCGTTCTTATCGTATAGACTGTATAAGTCTAATTTTTCAGCTGAAAGATTGGACTAAAAATACTAATTTCTCGTATTAACAAGTAGAAAAAAATCGTAAGGTGCGTGTTAAACACGTTTTACATCGGGGTTTTTTAGCAGTTTTCGCCACTTTCGAGATGTACGTTAAATAAATTAAAATATTTAATAGCTAAAATAAAATATCTTTATAAAATTAATTTTAAAAAAATTAAATAAATAAAAATTGAAATGAAATGACTACGATTTAAATATGGGTGACCAGCGTATACAGCATGCTTCTAGATGTCAGTCGTAAGAATTGCTTTTATTTTATAAATTTTTTCTTGCATAGTAATGCGGCTAAAGATGAGTTTTACGCACAAGCAGAATTCTTGTCATCGAGTTACTATTTTTATTCAATAGAAATTAGATAAAAACAATTTGTCGTGAAAAGTGAAAATTCTATAAGCTTACTAATATTTCGCCTAATGATGGGGATTTAAGTGTTTTCTAAAAGCGAAACATAACTTGATGCAAAATTTCAATTCTAATAGACCATTTTTTTTACTTTAATCAATTTCTGCTTTTCGAAATTTTGGTTCGAAAAAAAAAACGCCGTGAGCATCTTCGGTATTGAAATTCTACAAGCGAAATATAATTGAAAGTCTACAAATGATTTGAAATTTTGGTGGTTTCAAATGTGATGATTAGTGTCCGGCTGATCGGGACTTTAAAAAAAGGTTTTAAGTTTTTAAGGGCTGAATCTCAGTAAATTTAAATTTTGTGCCGATAGCAGTTAGCAGGAAAAAAGCCAACACAATTTGTACGAGGGCATTCCTACCCATGCTTATCCGCCAATTGCTTTTGTGTTTTATTTTTAAATATTAAATAAAAAAGAACCTTAAATAGTGAACTGGAAGGCCTTTATGAAGATGTTTGTACTTTCCAGAAAAATCGAAAATTTCTATTTTATAAATAAAATAAAAAATTACATCAATAACATTTTTTAAATTACTTACATATGAATTGCTAACTGCAGAAAAGAAACAAGTCCAAAATTTTTAAAATTTTTTTGTTGTTTTCAATTCAAGATGGTGTATAGACTTGTACTCTATCTGCAGTAAACGCATAAACGAACACTTACTATAGCCATAACATATGATAGAAAAGTTCCCTTTCTGTTGTAAATCATCCGTCTATACATCATCATTAGTTTGACACAAAAAAACGCATTTGAAAAATTTTTAGGGTTTATTTGGGGAGATTTTGACCCGAACGAAACTACTAAAAAACAAGAAAATTCATGTTTCTTCTAATATAAAAATGGTGGGGGTCAGGGTTAAAAGTTGAGACCGTCCCATTTGATGCTAACCCAATCCGAATACAAAATTTCAGCCCTCTAGGTTTATTTTGGTGACCCGTACGGGTGGTACAAACTTCGAAAACGTCAACAAAGCATGAAATTGTAGCTTAAAAATGGTGCGGGTGGGGATAAAATATTAAAACCTCCAAAAAGCACTCACTAGGTACGAGCTCTATCAACATACCGAATTTCAACCCTATATGTTAATTCTAAAGATCTGTGGGGGTGTTAAATCCAGCCAAAATACTTTTTTCCCCCTCTACTCCCTCGAGATCATCCTAGGAAGCTGAATTTTGGATATGTTGTAGATGATTGGCCAAAATATTATTTCCAACAAGCTTGGAAGAGTTTTATTGTTTTGTCGTCCCCCATCACCCCCTTAAAGATTGGGTCGGATCCAAAATTTGCCCCAAATTTGACCCCACTTTGATAGTATTGTTGTGTATCGGAATGAGCCCCACTCACTTTCATCAGAATCGTGTTCTACGGGTCCAAAAACGGATAGCGCCCCTACTCTCGCCTCGTCCCGTTCTCCTCGTATAGGCTGTATAAGTCTAATTTTTTCAGTTGAAAAATTCGACTAATAATTTCAAGTCTTTAAGTCAAAAATAAGTTTTTTTTTTTAAAAAAAAGTTACGTTTCTCTTCGAAATTTGTTTTGTTGTGTGTGATAGTGTTATACGAGCACAAAAAACTTTCTAAATGACAAAATTTCCGAAGGTTAATAGATTTCGAATCAAACCCAAAATTACAAAAATTTATAACGGTTTCTTTATTAATAACAGAAAAAAATTATTTTTGTGTAGCTTGGGAAAGGTGATCGGTAATTGAATTTTCCAAGTCGTGCCGAGTTATTCTACTCAAAATTTATAAGGTTCATTCCTAGACCACAATAATTAGTTTTACTTAGATATTCACAAATGGCCAGAACAACAAAATATATTCTATAATATTTTGAATTTGAAATGATTAATTTTATTTTAATTTTTATTCACAGAACATTGCAGAGCACGTCTAGCACAATACAAAACAACCATTTTTGTTTAAAAAAAAATTTGCGGGACTAGCATTACACCAAAACTGGCTTGAAATATCGCAATTTTCAAAATTAATTTTCTTGATTTACGGCACATGGTAGCACATATCTAGCACAATACAGAACAACTATCTTTGTTTAAAAAAAAATGGCGGAGCTAACTTTGCACCCAAAAACTGGCTATAAAAATCGTAATTTTTTTAATTTTTTTTATTTGCGGCACACTGTAGAACACTTCTAGTACAATACAGAACAACCATTTTTGTTTGAAAAAAACAAAATGGCGGGGACAAATTTGCACCCAAAAACTGGCTGTAAAAACCGCAATTTTCAAAAAAAAATTATTTACGGCACATTGTAGAGCACATCTAGGACAATACAGAACAGTCATTTTTTTTTGAGAAAAAACAAAATAGCGGGGCTATCTTTACACCCAAAAACTGGCTTGAAATATCGCAATTTTCAAAATTTATTTATTTTTATTTACGGCACATGCTAGCACATGTCTAGCACAATGAAGCGCAACCTTTTTTATTTGAAAACAGAAAATTGTGGGGTTAACTTGACGCCCAAAAATAGTTTTTAGCTATAAAGCCGTAATTTTTGATAAAATAATTTTTTTTTATTTACGGCACATGGTGGCACAAGTCGGGTACAATACAGCACAATCTTTTCTGTGCAAAAAAAGGAAAATGGCGGTGCTAACTTACGCCCAAAAATAATTTTTGTCTGAAAAAATCTCAGGTTTCAAAATTTTCTCATTTTTATTTACGGCACATTATAGCACACGTCTAGCACAATACAGCACAACGCTTTTTATTTAAATAAAATAAAATGGGGGGGCTATCTTGATTGACATAACTTTAGGTCACTTGTAACTTATAGAAATAATTATTTCGACACTATATTAAGTGAAAATGTACGTGACTTATTTGTATAACGGGGGAAACATCGTCATTTAACTAATAAATTGAAATCAACTTAATAATATTTGAATGATATAAAGTATTTTAACACCGTAATATTTAACCTAAATTAACTTTAGGTCACTTTAAGCTTATGGAAATGATTATTTTAATACTATATTAAGTGAAAATGTACGTCAGCTATTTGTATAACGGGGGAAACATCGTCAGTTAGATCACACATGACATAGCTCCATAGAAATATTAAATGTTCGCTCATTACTTATAATCCCCCAGATGACGATCTTACCACCACTGGAAGAATAGCTGACGATTGTTTTTATTTTATTTATGATATGAAGAGTTAACTGTAAAAATTTCATTGAGCCTGAAATGACTTTACGTAAATTAATTTTTATACAGGTACATACAGGCAGCTGACGCATAATCCACCATTATCTTTACAGCTGAATTTTTTTAAAGTTATTATCATCATATGAACATTTATTTTGCAAATTTTCAAGTGACCTGAAATTGTTTTTGGATTCTCTTTTTTTAACGCAATAGACATTTCCTCACGACCAGGTCCACCAAGAGTCTGACAGCTGACGTTTGTTTCTATTACTAGATATATTTGGACTATCGATTGCACATAAAATTAAGCGACCTGTAATCACCATCAAATACCCCTGTCGCAGCATCTGCATAACATAGCGAATTTCCAATCATAAAAGTTACTTTTTTTTGAAAACCCGCTTACCTAGAATAATGGTTCAAAATGTATTTTCTGTGATTTTCTTGGTTCTTTACCACAATGTAAAAAAATTGGAAAAACTTTAAAATTTTGGCAAATTGTTTGCAAAAAACTCATTTTTTTGAGGTTTTTGGAATCGGACGTGTCTGACTGGAGAACTCATACAAAATTTTTGGACTTCCAACGTTTTATTGTTTTATTATATTTGCATTCCAAACTAGTATCTATCCTATAAATATAACAAGTTTCATCCCAAAATGAATTTCTCGGAAATATAGGCACTTAAATTTTCGAAATTTCTAAATTAATTTTAAAAAAAATAGAGTTAGTCTCCAGAAATTTTGTATTATGGTAAATTTAATTTAATAAATGACAAGTATATAAGTATAGTAATTATAAAGCATTCGCATAGAACAATAGTTTTAAGTATACATGCACATAAGCAAAATAATTTTTGTATTTTCCTGAAGGAAGGAAATATTTTCCCATAATAAAAAGTATCCTAAATGTTGACGCAGGTAATAAGTTATCACTACACCAGATTTCATAAAAATCCGTTCAATAGTTTTCGCGTAATATGTGCACATGCTCAAAAAGTTTTTTTATTTTCCTGTGGGAATGAGCCACTTTCCCGAAATAAAAAGTATCTAAGATGCTGACTCAGGTAATAAGTTATCACCACACCAAATTGCATCAAAATCCGTTCAATAGTTTTTGCATACTGTATGCACATGCTCAACATGGTTTTTCCATTTTCCCGTGAGAATGAGACATTTTCTCGAAGTAGAAAGTATCTTAGATGTTGATCCGGGTAATAAGTTGTCAGCACACCAAATTTCATTAAAATCCATCCAGTAGTTTTTGTGTGATGCGTGAACAGACGAACAGACAGACAGACAGACAAAAATTTTAAAAATCGCTGTTTTGATATCTACATCGATAACTATTCACAGTATCTGCACAATTTTTAAAAAATATACCCTATACAGAAACGGTCTCGTTACATTTGTATTATATGTATAGATTACCTATTAATGGCTCTTTATTTAAAATATTAATTTTTTTTTCAAAATAAATCGCCCCCTGTTCTAGGAAATATATATTTTTTAAATTTTTATAAAATTACTTATGAAAGTGAGCTTCTTAGACAATTTTATTTTCAAGAAAAATGTATTAAAACATGAACATTTAAATGTTGGCAATTTCTGTATTGTGGCGCTATCAGTGTCCGCGTTAGTTAACTACTTTATTTAAAAGTTCGAATAAAATTCCAGTCATTTTAATTTTTAATTGTTCAGGAACTTCAGTATCATAAAAGCAAGCAAAATAATATTACAATTTATTTATGCAGATACATATATGATGGAAAGTTAAGAAAAGAAAATGTTTTTTTGGAAGTTCGTGTTTAAGGTAAAATCGAAAAAACTTGGAAAATTTAATTAGTAATTAATTTCTTTAAAATATTTTTAGGTTTGGTTGTAAATAAATCTACTGTTGATCTTTCAATATGATACTGAACTATTCATTATTTAAAATGAAAAATTGTGTACTTATTAGATGATGAAAATAAAAAATTAGTAGTTTGAAAAACCGGAACAAATCGAAGTCTTGAAAAAGTCTGTCGGGACACCGGAGCTAGAACCGTGACAAATCCTGGAAAACCAAGACGTATGGACACTCTACACGGATTGTGAATGTTATAAACTTTAAGTTTTGATTTTTAAGCGTATTTTGAGTAAAATTGAAAATTAACAACGTGTGAAATTTGACATTTTAGTTAAAGTGCATATAAAATGTAATACCTACATGTTTTTATAAAAATGCAAATATAAATAAATGTTTTCTGTTTTTTTTATTTTAATTGTTATTAATTATTTGGCTTTTTTAATAATTTAGAATTTTTCTGTCAAATGAATAAATTCTGAAAATATGAATTTATGACATAATTTCAGTAAAAGTAAAAATGAAATTTTTCACCCACACTTTTGTAATGCCAATGTACATCACTGGATCCCAATTTTCAAATGGATAGATAATTTCAGTAGTGTAGAAACTAATTACTAAAAAATTGCAAACCAAATGTGTTTATATGATAATACGTACTTGTAAAAAAGATGTTTATATACGTGTTCTTCCGAAAATGGTAAATAACTAACTTTCTGTCGATGAAGTTGGATTGACAAACATTTACACTAGGGATGTTATGGATATTCGTAACCGTAACTAAAACTACCGAAATCCGAAATAATTAAATATCCGAAACCGAAAGCGTATACGAAAATGAAAGTTTATAAGTCTAGCAAGTACTTAACACATTAATATTTTTTGTATATATCAATATCTAAAAATATTTCAGTCCCTTTTTGACAATCTTGCCAGAACTTAAACGCTTTTTTAAATATTTTTATTGCTAAAATCGAAACGTTATTTTGAAGACGGTTAAAATTACTATATTTTACATTAAAATGTCGATACAATCACCCGCTAGTTAATTATCGCTAGATTTGATGCTAGAAAATTGAGAAAAAACAGGTCATATAGATTTTTTTTATTTAGATTTTATTTGTAATGATTGAATTACAGAATTCAAAAGGATGTTAAAAAATGTGTGTATTCGCTATGAGCTTTTGCCTGTAGTAAATCCAGCTGCTCAAAATCGGTTTCAATATATCAGTTGGTCAGGACGGCATTTGTACATAATTTTAATATTTTCTTTAAGAAATAGTATTTTTTTTTTAAATACTTTTTGATTTTTTCAAGGCGAGTACTTGTTACCATGTGTGTTTACCAAATTCTACAAAATAATTTAAAAAAAAAACATTGTAACCCTACTATTTTGAAATTTTCAAAAAAATATCATAAAAATTACCTCATATATGCTTTTTCTGAGTTAATTATTGAAAAATATTCTATTTTCCGAGATTTTTAAGGTAAAACGAGCAGATGTATGGCTTTTGTTTAACAAATTTCAGTTCTTTAATACATTTTTGCCTTAAAATATTTAATATTTTCAAAAATGTATGATACAACTTGTCAAAATTTAAAATTATTTGTTTTGGTGTCAAAAAAAAGAAAAAAAAACTGAATGTGCAAATTTATTTACCACTAAAATGATGGGTTTATACATATAATTATAACGTAGTATTGTCATTTGGATAGAAAATTACGTAAAAATATTATTGTTTGAATATGATTTAACGTAATTTTTATGCGATTGTAGCAAACTTTTATTAATTTTAGGAAGGTGTAAACATCATCTAAATTCTGATCATATCAGATAAAAAACTGCGCCGTGATTTTTTATCTAAAAAAAAAATGGAATAGAGATACATTATAAAAACATTTAACTGACAAAGAAAAAGAATATAGCCGAATCGTTAAATTGGATTAAAAAAATCATGACACGCTACTTATAAAGCGGTTTTTTTCGAATTTAGCTCGCAAAAAATGAGACAGAAAAAAAAGAATGCGAGTGCGAGTGAAATGGAGAACGACATATTTCCTAGTTTTTCTCGAAAAGTAAGTAATTTAGAGCAACGGTATAAAAACATTTTTTATGCATTTTACCTTTTACTATGGCTTGGTGTAAAAAAAAAAATTGAAAAATTGCTTAATTCTGGCAAAAAACTCATTTTGTTGACAAAAAACGCCCAGAAAACCTACTTCTGGGCATCCGACGTGTCTGGCTAACGAACTCATCCAACGATTTGGAAAATCGAATTCGCACACAAAATTTCATAAGCATTAAACGTTTCGTTCGAGAGTTATCGCGCGGATACATATATATATATATATATATATATATATATATATATATATATATATATATATATATATATATATATATATATATATATATATATATATATATAAATTTTAGTGAATATCATTTTCGTATTCAAGGGACCTCAAAACATATTTCTGATATGGTCCCGGGCTTAGGTTGCAGTATGACACCTGGCGTAAAAGCTGAATTTCCAGTTTTGGAAATTCGCTAAAATGCAACGCTGTTTCCCAGGCTACTATAATTGTTTATGTATCTTATATTGAATATACTTGGTGGATCTTTTTTAATTCCAAAAAAGTAAATCTGAAAACAAAAGAACAATTTTACAGTATATCGAGAATTGAATAGAACATGTTTAATTTAATTATGTTTCTTGGTGAGAGTATAGGCATTAAAATGTGAAACTGCGACTCCATTTTACTAAACCATATGCTTGTAACTATGTTTATGTACTTATAAATACTAGGTATATATCCGCCATTAATTAACTTTTTGTATTTTTGTGAAATAAATTCACGAAGAAACCTAAAACAATTAAAATAAAACAGTACTTTAAAATATTTTTTATAAAACAGTTAACTGTCCTGTGAAAAACTGCAAAAATAATACTAGAAATAAGCAGAATGTGACATTTAACAGCTGCCTACTTAAATAATTTATCTATGTAACATCAAATTGCTTATTTATTGTACAAAATACTATTTAGGTAAGTTATGTTTTATATACAGCTATATAGATAGCTGAACTTTAGTATCAAATTTACATTATTTATTGTGAATTTTATGTTAGTCGTAGATAAAGTATAGTACGTATCTCGGTTGTAAGGCATATTATCCACTCGCGCAATTACGCACTCGTCGCTGTGCGGCTCTTATATAATTTTTTCGCTGGTGGATAATATGCAACTTACAGCCTCAGTCACGTAATATACTATTAAATTAATTTTTCTACTCCTGTTGAAGAACACACTCATTATATATCAGTTAATTGTTGAGAAAGTTAGGCATTATTCAAAGGTGTGGAGGAATGATCATTACTCAATACCTTTTTGACCAATGAAATTACATAGTATTAACCATTATTCAATGGCTTTGCGATTGATTTGTGAATAATGTACGTATCAAGTTTTAATTTCATATATGTTGCGTAGTAACGTCTAAGTAAACAAAGTAGTTTGTATTTTGTTTACATCTTTTATACATATTATATAAACATTTAATGAAATTAGAGATAGATCAAAAATTATATTTTTTGATTTAAAATTTATATTCAATTTTATTTAAATCAATAAGGAAAAAAGTCGTAGAAAAAATATCGTATTCTACTCGCTTGGAATGGCTATTACTCACTCAGATACATTAGGAATTTCATCTTCGTGAGTAATAGCTATCATTACCAGCTTGTTAAATGATATACTATTACTAACATATTATGACAGTTATATCATACAGAATAAATGGTTTATTATTTAGATATATTTTTGTTTTTTATTTAACCGAAAAAATTCATATTTGCCAGAATAAACCATACATACAAGAGAGCGACGTTTTGTGAAATGGCTAGGCATTTTTTAATTTGGCTGATTCTACAATCCGACGGTGACATTTAGATTTTAATACAACAAAATGTTGTAAGTTTTTAATTCTTTATGAATATTGTGTGGTATTTATCTCTTAAGGAAATTTATTTTTTGGTTAATTTTAGCCGTTTTAGTTATCTGTGTCCAATATTTTAAATGACGAAATTGCTTACTAATTACGTAAGCATAGATACCCAGTTTCTACCAGAAGTACAAGATAGATGATAAGTGAAAAGTGATATAACTGCTACTTATTCCAACTTAAAATGCTTTATGGGAAAATCCTATTCTCGTATCGTTATAATTTATTGTATAAATGAAAATGATAACGAATATTCAAGAAGGGAAAATGAGAAAAGATGGATAATGATAATGACAGAGTACAGAAGAACACTATCCGTTTCTATCCAAGGAAAAATGGAAATGAATTTTTTGTGCTTGTACAACTAAATATGTATATACATAGTTACATTTTTAACATTAAGTAATTTTTTTTCTTCATTGATAAGCACTCTACATAGTTTGCTCTTTTTTATCCTAGTATCTTTATACAATAAGTTGAATAGCTTTTTTTATTTAATTAAATGTCACCGCAAATTGAATGGATTTACTAACGTTATATTAATTTAAGCGATTACAAACTTGTATTTATCAGGAAAGATATCAAGGAAAATTAATTGAAATAGTGTATTATATACCAAGGGACTAAGAAAAGAATTCTAATCCTGAGGGTAAAGTTGAAGAACAGAGAGAACAACAATTCACACGGGGGATCAAAAAAACACTTTAATTTCATAGACTACCTATACATTATTTTTTACAATTCAAAATAAATTAAAATTATAAAAATTAAGAAAAATACCCCTATCGCAGCATCTGCATAACATAGTGAATTTCCAAAGATTGGACACTGGTAAATCCCCTACAACAACCTGTATCCATCTAAAATAGTTTAGCTCTCTAACTTGAAAACATCCTCAAAATCGGTTAAGTATAGTTAATTTTTAGCGCTTTTGGGCGCCCAGGATTCTGATGAATCTCATATATTAGAGATGCATTTAAAAGAATTTAACTTTTAAAAGGTGAAAAAAATTTTCAAAATCGGTTGGGTAGTTTTATTTTTAGCGTTTTTAGGACCGTCGGACACTGGCAGACTTCATATAACATATATCCATCTAAATAGTTTATCTCTTTAACAGTGAACATATTTTCAAAATCGGTGATGACGTATTCTTGAAAAGACAGTTTATTTTTATTTTGGAAAATGAAACAGATATAAATATTGTCATTGTAATGATAAAAACGATGAAGCTTTTGTTGTAAGAAAATTCAGCAAATTTTTTAATTTTTATCTTAATTTTTTAAATTTTTAAATTTTAAATTTTTTAATTAAAATTTTTAAATGGTTCATTTAGAACCATGTTTTAAAAGTTTCTCTTATGCAATTTTTTACGCTCTTTTTGATGGTGTAAAAAAACCAATTCACACTTGTAAATACAGACAAACGGTCATATTCTGTTCAGTTTAAATTTAATTAATTTATCAAAAGTACACGTGATATAATATTATTGCATGCAAATTAAATGACAATAGAGAATATGCATGTTTTTTTTTTATTATCTAAATCGTTAGAGGAACTAATAATAACTCTAAAAAAAATATTTTAAAAATATTAGTATCCTTATATAATTTAAAAAAATAATTTTTTTTATTGTTATAACCTAATACAATTTAAACAAAATCGCACCGGGTGTGACGTATTTTGGCATGACTAGTACCCCAATCTTAACACTAGAATTTTTAATGATAGTAACGATAAATTATATAATTCCGAAGATTATTATTATTTATTTATTTTTATATTACATTTAACCCTTTATTTTAGGAATTTTTGAAAATAAAATTCCTATTTCAAACAGACAAATTAGGATAGGAGGAATTAATTAGAATAGTGCACTTTGTGCCAAGTTTTTGAAATTTGGTATAGTCTTAGATATGGTCTTAAAGTTTTAGGGAACCATCGCAAGCAACTTGTGCGCGACCGCTGCGCTGGTCGCCTGTTTGCGATAAATTAAATATGCGCGCCATTGAGTCATACCACTTTTTATATCTTCTAGGATGCGGAGAATCTATTTCTTAGGTCTAATTTGTTTTAGACTCAATTTCAAGGTCATTATGTATCTTGATATGGCAGATTAGACCATACAATGCAAGGTAAAAAAACAATTTCTTTACAACAAGGAATCTTTCTTGAAATGCTCAAGGAAGCTGTAGTTATCCCAGTATTTAAACAAGACGATCGTTTTACGAACAAACAACATTTCACGGAAATTATTTGGAGTAATTTCTGTAGAAAAGTACATTTGTAAGTAATGATTTCGCAAAGGATTGTATATTGGGCACTCAATCAAAAAATGAAATAAGTCGTCTTTAGCTTGAAGATTACAAATCGTGCAGACATAATCTGGGTCTAACTTCGTGTATGTACCGTTACAACGTAAAATTACGTGCTGCTCGCTCAAAACTCGCAAACGACTTACCACTCTAACTTGTTCGATACACACTTGGTATGTAAAATATTCTTCAATTCCTGTGAGGTATTTTAGTTCCTTATATCCTGTTGAAAACGAGGAATTTTGTAATCTATCCCAGTCTGACTGCACGCTTCCATCTTGAAGCTTTTTTTTAATTTCATGCATATGTGCATCCGGTATCGTAATAGACTGAGAGTTCCATACATACTCTAAATCTAGTTAGCATAGAACCTGTTTTAATTGTAAAACCCAATTGTAATGCAGATTATTACTATTCTGGCACAAGCTTAGAAGCCTGCAGTATATTATCTTTGGATATCGATAGTCGTTCAACGATAATAGCTTGCGCCACCAACATAACAGCAACATTTTAATTTTACATTCTAACTTAAATTGACCAGTTTCTAATCTAACAATGTAATTAGGAGTATTACTTGGCCACATATAATGGTACTTGAAAAAAGTATTTTCCAGTAAATTACTATACCGCAGAGCCTCGCCAGAATATAGTAAGATTGACAAAACTACGCTATCAAATATTTTTAACCTTGCTTTCATCACTGTTACATTTAGATCTATATAATACATTTTTACTACACCCAACTGCGGAATTAGCTTTAGATGATCTGTTGATAGCGTTCTCGTAAAACAACCCACTTCTAGCAAACTTAACTCCAAGATAGCTAAAATTCTTAACCATCTCGATCTCCTCTCCGGCGAAAATGAGTGGCTTGCGGTGAAGTTTGCTTAGTCTACCACATTTTTTAAAAAGAAGTACTTTTGATTTTTTAGTATTTACTATCAGTGAGTTGTTGTTACAATATGTTTCTAAAGCGTTAAATTTTGCCTGCGCTTCGCGATGTGTCTCTGCAAGTAATACTAAATCATCCGCGTACATAAGCAACTTAACGTTGGTTGTACCGTCAATATTGACACCTTTCAATTGATTGATCTAAATCATTTATAAAAAGGATAAAAAAAAGGGAGACAATGAGTCACCTTGTAGGATGCCTCTAGATACATTTATTTCTTTAGATAACCCGTAATTCGCCAGGTCAAGAATTGCATAGTCATAGATATTTTTTAAAAACCTTACAATACCGCTTGACATTCCCCGTAAAAAATGTTTTTACCACAATTTAAAGTGACCAACCGAATCAAATGCTTTCTTAAAATCTATAAATACTGCATATACTTTTCGCCCAGGTAACTTAGGGTAGCTTTGAACTAGGGTAGCTAAATATGCGATTTATACAACCCCCACCAAGACAGAAACCTGCTTGAGCCTCGCGAATGATTTCGCAACATTCAGCCCATTTGGATAGTCTGTTCGCTATAATCGAGATAAAAAAATTTAAAATATGATTTAATAATGATATAAATCTATAATTATCGATATTATTTATGTCATTATTTTAATGCAGTAAAAATACCTTAATTCTACACCAATGTTCCGGTACGTTGGTATCTAAAATAATTTTGTTGAATATTTTCAGTAGTGTTAGTTTAGCTATATAAGGCAAGTTTTTATAAAATTCATTTTGGACGTCATCTGGTCACGGGGCTTTATTATTTTTTGATTTATTAATTGTGTAGTTCAGTTCATAATAAGTAATTTCTGCGTCTAAATATGGGTGACGGATGTCAACAAAATTTAAAGTTTTCTCCATAGGTGCTGCAAAAGTATTCAGAAAGTAATTTTCTATATCTTCTGGTTTCAACACACAGTACAGTCACTGAAAGACAAAATAATGTAAAAGCTCCCAATTTTTTCGGATTGAATGGATTTTCCTGAAAATTTGTATACCAGCTCATCTGACCCTACACTTCAAAAGTTATATTGTCTTGACGTGTGCTTTTTGATAATTAGGGGTAAAAACTACCCTTGTATGACAAAAATACGAAAAGTCCAGATCTACGTATTTTAAAGATTCAATTTATGTTCAAATATGTTGGATAAAATTCCTTTCAAGTTTTTTAATATAATTTATGAAATTCAGTTACTTTTCTATCCAAAAAATTCTTAAAAACTACCCCTTTGTTTCCGAAAAAATAGGAAAAAAGTTTTAACAACCTAAAGTAACCTTTTGGTGCATTCACAATGTATTACATCTCTTTTATTTTTCATTAGAAAACTTATCACTCATTAAAAAGCTGCAACCGTTAAAAAATAAACCACCCCTTATAATAAAATAAAGAAGAAAACGATTATTAACGGCTTGAGATACTGGTGTACATATGATGAATTGTAACTTTTTAAAAGTTTTCAAATGTATGATTATATTGTAACTTTTTAATCTCCCAAAAACCCTGATGGAAGAAACTACCCCTTATAAAAAATCCTACCCTTTATGGAAAAATTGCATAAAAATTATATGTATTGAAAAATAGCATGTGAATTATACATTACATGTTGATATAATTAATTTTTTTTTTCATTCTATTGAATTTATTTTTAAAATTTTTTAACTAAATTATTAAAAAAATTAAAAAATACACAAAGATGATGGTAATTTACCTGCTCCAAAAATTTTACCGAAAAAATGCAATTGGTTTTCTTACTATAACTTTTAGCGAATTTCGAAAACTCGAAATTCAGCTATTACAGTAGGTGTCATGACGCAATCTGAGTCCGGGACTATGGCAGAAATCTGTTTTGAGGTCCCTAGAGTACGAAAATGATATTCACTAAAATTTATATATATATATATATATATATATATATATATATATATATATATATATATATATATATATATATATATATATTTATGTGTTCCCACGATAACTCTCGAACGAAACGTCTAACGCTTATGAAATTTTGTGTGCGGACTGGATTCTGAATTGGCTTGGCTAAGTTCGTTAGCCAGACACGTCGGATGCCCAGAAGTAGGTTTTCTGGCCATTTTTTATCATTCGATCCTATCATAAGGCAGTTCAATTTTTACATCGTTGAAAAGGAAAAAAAAAAAATTATGAAGAAAATATTCTTATAATTTTCTTTCTATTTTAAGTATTTTTCGAGAAAATGTAAATTTTCACTTTTATTCTTTCTTTGTTAGTCTAATAAGTAATTTATATTTATATCTCAGTTCTTTATTAAGTATAAAAATATTTCACTTTTTTATTAAAGAATTTTGTGAGAACAAGTGAAAACTATTCACATATTGTAACGAAGTACGTTACGCACTCAATTGGTATACAAAAAAAAAAAAAAAAAAACAATAAAAATTTACCAAAATTCATTAATTCAATTTAACTAGATTTATTAATCACTTACATCTCTTAATCTACAATTATTAAATATTAAAAGAAAAATAAATTAATAGAGAAAAAAAAAAAAAAGAGAGAAAAAAAAAAATCTAAGCAAAAGGTTACGAAACGCCCGGTAGGTGAAATCGACCTGGGACACTCTGTAATCAATCAGAAATAAAATACCAATAATAATCAATCAATGATAAATAATATCTTAATTGAATGATCGAGGTAATTCAATCTGAATTGTACCGAGAATTACATAATATTGTAAAGGTAGTCGCTACTCAGAGGTTAGCAAGTAGAAAAACTTTCTACATCTCGCTCTCTTAAAATAGTCGTCGAACGAACCACATCATCATACTTAAAAATTTAAATAATCTACTGGGAAGTGACTACCTCACCTCGTGTTACTACGTTCATTCAATTTTTTTTTCTTTTCAAAATTTTTTTATGTAAGTTGACTTTCATCATATTTATTTGTAAATTGATTGCTTATTTTCTAATTCAGACCAAAATCGAAATTCTTACCCGGCCAGTTATTTCCATATTGTGTGCGAATTGTCGCGTTTCTTAATCACTGGATCTGGAAAGAACGAGATTTTGTTAATAACCTTGATTCTGATTTGTGAACAATTGAAATTGAGTAGATTACTTACTATTGATCCACATCATTGACAATTTTATTGGTTTGGGGCGTAATGGCCTGTAAATAGATTTCAAATCACATTTAGAATCAAATAATTTTAAATTAACCTCGACAACTCACCTAATTCAATCCACACCAATCATCTAGTGTACCCCCGGTCGTATCAAATCATTTCAAATAATTATAACAAAATCACTGGTTGCTGTAACGAGTAAAACTACCTTTGAAAAACACCACATAAATTCATAAAAATAATTTTCGCATATTACCTATCCACATCATTGGTTTAATTTGGTCTACAAATAAAAAAGAAAACGTAACATAATTAGAAATACAATTAACTATTGATACGCAAAAAAAATCAAAAATAATTTTAAAGAAACACACACTCAATTTGGACATACACTATCGGATACTTAGAATGGCGTCGTTTTATCTCATGTATCTTGATCATGGTGATCGATAAAAATTCATAATTTTCAACATGAGATAAAATGGCGACAAACCTCAGTGGTTCGTAATCCGGACAATTATTTTATTTATAAATATTAGAATCCGGAATTTTGTATAAGAGATTTTTTTTTTTTTTTAGAATTAATTAAAATTTGTTAAGTAAAATTAAACTCACCAAATATTGTAAATGTTTGAAAACAAGAACTTTATAATTGTAACGCCAATTTTGATTCCGTTTATGTAAATATATTGTGAATATTACTTATATGTCTTTCTCTATTTTCCCCACAGAAATTTAATTTTTCAGCCTCTCTCTCACTCATCATCACATTTAGCGTACGGGCTAAATACGTACCTACTGTTCTAAAGTTTGGTGATCAGTTGTCGACGGGGACCTGGTACTCACAGCTGTACACACGACTAGTTAATTCTCCAGGCTTCCACTGCTTATGTATTACATCGTAACATTCAAACTGGTCTGCAATCAGTGAGGTCCCCGTCGTTCATAGCAATTCACAGCGCCATATATTATATCGGAATAAGGTCGAGTTTTGGCTATCACGCGAATCAACTGCCCGCTTAGTGACCTGATAGATTTGGCATTGCGCACCAAAAGGGGCAGCTTAATCACCGTAACATGTATTTATTTTTTTTAGATATTTAAAATTTAGCGATTGTCCAAAATAAAGGGGTCACAAATTAATGGTAGCAGAGCGTGGTTTCCAAAATTCGAGTATAGCGGTCGATTCGGCGCGTAGTTTTCCCATATTTAGAAATATTAGAGTTGTCGACGTTAGTTGATCGGTTCGACCAGATCTGAAATTATTAGGAAACAAATTTTATATATTTTTTTTATTATTTCGTTGCATATACTACATATACAAACACACGAGGCGGAGTCACTTCCCACTCATCGACTCAGTACAGTATCAAATACGAGAAACCAAGTCATTTAGTTCAACTTACCAAATAGTCTTATACCATGCCGGAAACCAGGACTCAAGGTGCTCGCCGTGATGCGTCCGATCAACCTCTGGAACGCCCACCGCCTGTTGAAGGTGCAGCAGGCCCTTCTTCTACCGGAACCGCCAGTATTCGCCAACATATCCAGGAGCAAACCGCCATCAATAACCACATTACCACTGAGCTGGAGCTGTTGTCGTCCCAAATACATTCGTTGCGCCAACAACTAAGGGAGGTGCAACCAACACCAACTGCCCGTGCCGTACCCCCAGAAGTTGACCAGCGTCTTTCGGTACTCGACGAGTCGTTAAGAGCGGTACGATCAGAAGTTCAAAAGTTGCGTTTTCGGGATGATGACACTACCGCTAACGCGTCTGTCTCTGCCGCTGATGATCATCGCGTTACTCACTTGCCAAAAGTTGATGTTTCGTATACAATAAATGCCGCACAATACCTGGACAATATTCCACAGTGTGATGGTGCTTGCGTACGTCAATTAGTGGATTTCTTACAAGCGGTAGAACTCGTAATTATGCGCCGATTGTTTAATGAACAGTCGTTTTTACGTTTGGTGTCGCAACGCTGTGCTGGTGTGTTACTGGAATGGTGGATAGTTAACATTGAAAATTTTACTTCGTGGACAATGTTCAAACGTAAACTAATTACCGACTTAATTAATCCGGTACAGTTGTCGTTCCTATTCACTTCGCTTATATACCGAAATCAACTTCCTGGTGAGAGTTTCAGGTCATATGTGGCGGACATTCGTACCAAGGCCGCAGTGTTAGAAGTGCCTATGGATGAGAAACAGATAGTCGCCTCCATTTGGCTTCGACGCAACCTCAGCACGTTGGAGACCTGTCGCGTGCAGCAGCCACCCACGTCCTTTGCGGAGCTGGCCACCATTGTGTCAAATGTCGAATTGTACCTGGAACAACGGGCGCTGTTACTTCAGGGTGAGCCCAGTACTTCCGGCGTAAAACCTAAGAGTACAAAAAACTAGGTGAGACCAAATTTACTGATGATTTTTCTATTTATATATAATAAATAAAAAAAATATTCTAGTTTCTATATAATCTATTAATATAATTTCAGCGCCATATATTATATCGGAATAAGGTCGAGTTTTGGCTATCACGCGAATCAACTGCCCGCTTAGTGACCTGATAGATTTGGCATTGCGCACCAAAAGGGGCAGCTTAATCACCGTAACATGTATTTATTTTTTTTAGATATTTAAAATTTAGCGATTGTCCAAAATAAAGGGGTCACAATATATGTGATATAACACACATACATGTATAGAGTTTTGTTTCTCATTTATTGCATTATAATTAGCATTGTTCTATCCCATGTTAAAAAATGTAAATTAAACAGATTTTCTAAGCTAATGTAATGAAGAATTTTTTTTTTTTTATTGAATTTTTAAGTAAACAAGAAATTGAAGATTATGTTATGATATAAATATTATTAAATATGAAACAAAACAAAATATGTACAATGTACATATGTATGTACGGAAAAATATTTTGAATCGATTTTGAAAATTTTTCCACTAATAATTAATAATGTTAAAAAATTAAACCATTTCAAATGGATTTAAGGTATTTTATGTGAGGTCAAGGTTTTCGGGACCTAAAAAGGCCAGAAATTAATTAACCAATCGATTTTAAAAATTTTTTCACAGTTAGTAAGTTAAAGTATTTGAATTAATTAATTAAATGATGTCCGCAAGAAGCTTACGGACTCCCATAAGTTATATGAGATCCTTAGAACCCTTTTCTTACTGTTAGAGTACTAGACTTGTATGAGTTTCGCCAGGATTTACTGATCCCATAATTGTAAAAAATAAACTAAACGACCAATTTTAAAAATTTCTTCACTGTTACAGAGCTAAACTATTTTAGATAGATTTAGAATACATTATGTAAGGTCCGGCAGGGTCCACAGGACCCAAAAGTGTCAAAAATAAACTAACTGACCGATTTTGAAAATTTTTTCACTGTTACAGAGCTAAACTATTTTAGATAAATATCGATTACGTTATGTAAGGTCCGCCTTGGTCCATAGGACCCAAAAGTGTCAAAAATAAACTGCCTGATCGATTTTGAAAATTTTTTCACTGTTACAGAGCTAAACTGTTTTAGATAAATATAGATTCCGTTATGTAAGGTCTGCCAGAGTCCATAGGATCCAGAAGTGTCAAAAATAAACTAACTGACCGATTTTGAAAATTTTTTCACTGTTACAGAGCTAAACTATTTTAGATAAATATAAATTACGTTATGTAAGGTCCACCAAGGTCCATAGAACCCAAAAGTGTCAAAAATAAACTAACTGACCGATTTTGAAAATTTTTTCACTGTTACAGAGCTAAACTATTTTAGATAAATATAGATTACGTTATGTAAGGTCTGCCAGGGTCCATGGGATCCAAAAGTGTCAAAAATAAACTTACCGACCGATTTTGAAAATTTTTTCACTGTTACAGAGCTAAACTATTTTAGATAAATATAGATTACGTTATGTATGGTCTGCCAGGGTCCATGGGTCCAAAAGTGTCAAAAATAAACTAACCGACCTATTTTGAAAATTTTTTCACTGTTGGGGAACTAACTATTTTAGATAGACATACATTACGTTATTTAGGGTCCGCCAGGGTCCATGGGACCCACAAGTGGTAAAAATAAACTAACCGACCGATTTTGAAAATTTTTTCACTTTTACAGAGCTAAACTATTTTAGATAAATATAGATTACGTTATGTAAAGTCTGCCAGGGTCCATCGGATCCAAAAGCGTCAAAAATAAACTAGCCGACCGATTTTGAAAATTTTTTCACTGTTGGGGAGCTAAGCTATTTTAGATACATATAGATTACGTTATGTAAGGTCTGAAGTGTCAGTAGGACCTAAAAGTGTCAAAAATAAAATAACTGACCGATTTTGAAACCTTTTTACTATTACCAAGGTAAACTATTTTAGATAGGTACAGGTTGTGTTATCTGAGATCCACAACTGTCCTGCGGATGCAAATGCGGCGTAGAATGCTACACAACGGGTTTTGAATATATATATATATATATATATATATATATATATATATATATATATATATATATATATATATATATATATATATATATATATTACATAAAGTCCGCCTAGAATATACGGTCGAGCTGATTTTTTAATGAGGTCCACCGGGATCTTGCAGATCCGAAAACGCCAGTAATAAGCTATCGAACCGATGCAAAAAAATTTCTCACTGCTAGAGAACTAAATTATTTTAGATGGATACAACTATGCTGCACAAAATTCGTTCGGGTTCTTGGGTCCCCAAAAATACCAAAACTAATTACCCAACCGATTTTAAAAATTCTTTTACTCTTAGAAAGCTAAACTATTTTAAATAGGTACAGGTCTTAGATGAGATCCGCCAGTGCCCAAGATTTGGAAATTCGCTATGTTATGCAGATGCTGCGACAGGGGTATTTTATTTTTTAAGTTATCAATTCGCTTAAAAAACCATTTGGTAGGAAATTTTATGCACTACAAGTCTTATGATTTACAATTTTTTTGAGTCCTTCAATTTTTAGATTTGTAAGTTTAAAGGGCTTAGGAAAGGTAGTCTTCGCGTTCTGTTTTGAGCTTCTAACGATCATAACTCAGTCAAATTTGGACGTACAAAAATGAACAAAAAAGCAGATTTTTCAGCAAGAAAAGACCTACAATTTTCATTCTATAATTTTTTTTCATAAATTTGTTAGTTTTTTAAATATTTAAAAAAAAAACTATGATTTTTTTAAAAATTAAATTTTTTTTTCAAGAGTATATCAGTCATTTTTTTGAATTTAAACTTCTAAATTCGTTCAAACTCCCAGAACCCATTGTTTATATATGAATAAAGTAAACTGGCGGCGGATTACGCTTAGTTTCAATGTTTGCCGTCAAGTAATTAATTTTGATACCAATTTTTTTTCTCAAAAATCAAGACAACATTTTGCTTTGAATGTAACTCCGTTAATTTTTATACTAATGGCTTTTACCACAGCTCAAAATAAAGGTCTATTCAAGTACTTTAAAAGGTGTAATACGAGTTTTTTTCGAAAAACCTCTCATTTTTCCTCCAAATGACATTGAAAGTTTCGATTTTAGCTATCGTCAAAATCGATTTTAACTTCAAGGATTCATAACTTGGTTTGTGTTCTACCTACAAAAATAAAAAAGAATGCAATCTCTTTGTTACTTGATTTTCTTTATTTTTGCTCATAACCATTTTTTATGTAAAACTTGTAGTTTTTGAGATATTTGTGAAATATCCCTCAAAAACATGCATTTTTTGGGCTAAAAACGACCACATTTAGGCGCCAATATCTCAAAAAGTATTGATTATACAAAAAATTCTTATAGAGTATTTTTTGCTTAGAATTTGTCCCTCTATCGAACGGTGAGGTTATTTTTCATAAAAAAATTTCCAACCCCTAGAAGGGGTGCCTTCCACCCCTAGGGTGAAAGCACACATCGGCATTATATAACTTTTGTTTCTTGGGCTACTTCCTAGCTACAGTTCAAATTTCAAGCCAATCCATCCCATCCGAAAAAATTGGTAGCCAAATGCTTCAGTTACTGTACTAACATTAGGAGTAGACCTCGCCCTGTTAAATAACTTAATTGTTTTCCAGAACATCTCCGAATTTTTAATACTTCCAATACATTTTTTGCTTTACTTCCAATACATTTTTTTTTTTTGCTTTACAATTTTCTTATAACATGTTCTTCTATCTAAAAAAATTGATAGGTTATCTGTATTGGGTTCATTTTTCTTATCCGTTCTGTAATTTTTCCTCAGGGTTCATTTCGGCTCCAAGCATTCGTAATCGAACCATGGTTTACTTTTTTCTCAGGCTTGGTGTTTATAATACGCTATTGATGAATTAAATCAAGTTCCGAGCTAATTTTTTTTATTACATTTTCCAGTTCGTTGACATTGAAACACTCTGAAGCAAAGACTGTGCTGATTATTTGTGTAATCCCAAACTGATAATAGTCTTGAAGGCTAGGAATCCAGATGAATTTAGTGGTGCACGACTTCGGTAGTTTATCTCTTAAATATTCAGAATTATCTGATGATTCAATTTTAATTTTTAGTGATATAGGAAAATGATCTGAATTTAGCCAGAAATCGAATACTTGAAAATTTTCTACTAAATCTAAACAGTCTTTATCTACCCAAACCAAATCGGCAACACTTGAGCCTCTGGATGATAAATAAGTGCAACGAGCTGGATTGTCTTCTTTAGATCTGCCGTTCACTAGGAACATACCATTAAACTCCATCAACGTGGTCAGTAGTCGGCCCCTTTCGTTGCAGGTTAAATCCATTGACTCACGTAAAGGGAGCATGTGTGTGGTTTGAAATAATTCATCTTCACCTTCATTCAGGTTACCCACTCTTGCATTGAAATTACCACCTATTATTATCTTCGACGGTGTGCGCGAGCGATTAGTAATATCTGTCACTGCTTTCGATAACATGTCTATTACCGAATTGTTATCACAGTCAGGTTTAAGATATACAACACCGATAATAAGATCACCCCTGTTACTTTTTATTTTTACAAATACCAACATATATGACCTTTCAAGCACTTAACAAACATAACAATTCCACCACTTGCTCTACCTTTGTCTTTTGATTTTATTGCACAACTTTCATAAATATTATAGTCCTTCAATTGTAACCATGAACGAGTTTCCTGTGTTAGCCATGTCTTTGTGATACAAATTACATCATATTTTTTAAAAGATCGCAGTTCATCTTCATCCAAATTCGCCATATTATTAAAACCCCGACAGTTCCACCATGTAATAGCTAGTTTTTTGATTCGGATTTTCTGGTATTACGAGGTCTGAAGTGGTAATCCAGTGTTGTTTTTGGTGTTTGTTGACGATTATCAGTGCTTTCTGTAATCGGTATGCTTATTTGATGTCTCTCTGGTTTCAAATCTTTCTGAGTTATCACTGATTCTTTAGACTTTAATTGGTTATCAGTTTCCACAGGTTTTTTGTCTTCTAATTGTTTATAAAGAGTGTGGCGGGGTAACTATGGGGTAGCGGCCCCAGACGTGTTTTGGGCTGATATTTTTTTTATAAGATGGCCTAATCAAATGTAGCTTTTTCTTACATTTTCAGGTCATTGCACGCACTACTTTCTTAGAAAATAATATTAATAATTTTTTGAAAAAAATTTTTTTTTTCTTTAATGGCTTTGTATATTTAATTGGTTGTGATATATGTGTTAGCTAAGGTAAAGTACTATTATATTCTACAATCTACACGCCAGCTTTTAAAAAGAAAAAAATAATATGACTATTTCATTTTTTTAAAAATTTTTTTCACCGCTTATTTGCCCTGGCACACCAACGAAATTTTTTCTGTGAAAACCTCTAACAATACACTAACTCGTGTATTTTTTTCAGATTTTTCGTGTGGGTGGAAGGGGGTCAAAAATTAACAAAGAGTATTGCCGGGTTTGCATGGGCAATGTACCTCCGAATAGGAACTCAGCAATAACTAAGTGTACTAATGGTATGGTAAGGTTATAAGGAACTGATATCTATAACCTTCCCGAATAAAGCCGAGTAGTTACGGAGATAACTAAAAAATATCCAAAACTGACTGCTTTCTGAAAATAATTTTTTTCTCGGTAACTACTCAATCTAGGAAAGTAATTCCAAATCCACATGAAAGCAAATACTACCGAAAATATTAGACGTATTTGTTAACGTGCCACCCCTCGTTATTAAGGAAAATAACATAGATAAAATCCGACCCAATGTTATTTTTATGGGGTTCCTATTGACTGACCACTTCCAAAAAAATACACTAATTGTGTCTTAATGTACTTTATTACCGTACAATGTTTCATATAAATCCAAGGGGTGCAACATAATAAAAAAAAATATTTTTCATTCCTAATCTCTTGAACAGCCCCTCCAGTTGGTCCGACCCTGGAATACAGCATGGCAATCGAAAGCTCTTTAAAAATAAAGTGTTATGTCTAATAAAGTGCTTTCTTCTATCTTCTATAGTTTTTTAGATTTTCTCACATTTTCAAACACATTTTCTCACAATTTTTTATTGTATTTCCATAACTGATTTGTTTTGGTCTAAGGAAGTACATACATATGAAGTACCTACAGAGTTACCAAAACGGCAACATAGTTATTGATATGATTTTCTTTCGGAGGCAGATCCCTTGCATTTGATTTTACCCTTTTTCGATTTTCCCTAATTATCTAGAAAACTAGGAGAGAGAAAAATATTTAATTAAACACAACATTTTATTTTTAAAGAGTTTCCGATTGACACGTTTAATTTCTGGATCGAACTTACTGGAAGGGCTGTTCGACAGATTACGGGTGACAAACATTTTTTTAAATATGTTGGACCCCTTGTCTTTATATAAAACGTTGTATGGTAATAAAGTACATTAAGACGAAGTTACTGTATTTTTTAGAAGGGGTCACTTAACAGAAGCCACATAAAATAACATTGGGTTGGATTTTATCTATGTTATTTTCCTTAATAA
This sequence comes from Brachynemurus nebulosus, assembly GCA_035578155.1. NCBI lineage: Eukaryota > Metazoa > Arthropoda > Insecta > Neuroptera > Myrmeleontidae > Brachynemurus > Brachynemurus nebulosus. The sequence goes on from JAPWDM010000024.1 coordinate 3,875,858, forward strand.
CGAGGGGTGGCACGTTAACAAATACGTCTAATATTTTCGGTAGTATTTGCTTTCATGTGGATTTGGAATTACTTTCCTAGATTGAGTAGTTACCGAGAAAAAAATTATTTTCAGAAAGCAGTCATTTTTGGATATTTTTTTAGTTATCTCCGTAACTACTCGGCTTTATTCGGGAAGGTTGTAGATATCAGTTCCTTATAACCTTACCATACCTTAGTACACTTAGTTATTGCTATGAGTTGCTATTGGGAGGCACATTGCCCATGCAAACCCGGCAATACTCTTTGTTAATTTTTGACCCCCTTCCACCCACACGAAAAATCTGAAAAAAATACACGAGTTAGTGTATTGTTAGAGGTTTTCACAGAAAAAATTTCGTTGGTGTGCCAGGGCATATAAGCGGGGAAAAAATTTAAAAAAAAAATGAAATATTCATATTATTTTTTTCTTTTTAAAAGCTGGCGTGTAGATTGTAGAATATAATAGTACTTTACCTTAGCTAACACATATATCAAAACCAATTAAATATACAAAGCCATTAAAGAAAAAAAAATTTTTTTTCAAAAAATTATTAATATTATTTTCTAAGAAAGTAGTGCGCGCAATGACCTGAAAATGTAGGAAAAAGCTACATTTGATTAGGCCATCTTATAAAAAAAATATCAGCCCAAAACACGTCTGGGGCCGCTACCCCATAGTTACCCCGCCACACTCTTTCTACATTTTGATCATAGGTAACGTCGAGATTTTCAATATTATGCGATATTCCCCTCTCTTTCGCTCTTTTCTGAGTCTGTGTGCATGCGCGAATAGTTTTTTATGTTCTTCCCGTTCTACAGTTGTCATGTCCATATTAATGTAGAATTTAGTATATTCCTTTAATTGAGTTCGATTGGTTAGTATATTCGTTTTCAACCGGTCGGAGAGAAATGACATAACAACAGGTCTTATTTGATCAGAACGTTTTTTACCCTATCGATGTAGGAAATTTATAACTTGTAATGTACATGGAATTTCAATTTTTTTCATTAAAAATTTTAAGAATTACTAAGTCCAACGATTCTTGTTTTTCATTTTCTGATTCTTGTAGACCGTATATTATAACATTTTTTTTTTATTTTCTTCTGGAGGGTCTCTATTACGTCGTTTTGAGTTTTCAGTTCTTTCTTTAAGTGTTCATTTTCCGCTTTCAGACTTTTGATATGTCTTTTAACTGTTCTTCATATCTTATGTCTTTTAACTGTTCTTCAAATTTAGATTCTATCTTTAGTAGTCTAAGTAGTCAATAACTGCTTTATCGCTCATTTCTAATTATTTATAAACTGATTCTTCAAGAATAAAACTTCAAGAGAAAAAAAATTGAAGATCGTGTTACTTCTTTTGGACTGGAACCTTGGATCGATGGTATGTGTTACCGATTTATCCGCTATGTTATCCACTACACCAGTATACTCGTTACAGAACCACTCCACCAATTATGATCGTAGGTACTACAGGTTATTTATGTTTTATATGTTTTTATTACTCATACGGGAGAAGTACTAACTTTGTGCACACATTTCTGTACGCAAAATAGCTGCTTGCCCACTGTACTTTTCTCGCATACTTTTTTGCGTGTGGAAAGTAACTTTCCACACGCCCATTGACAATAATACACGCAAAATTTAATCAAAACATGCAAAGCTGCCTCTTAATTTTTCATTTAATAAATATTTCATAATTATTTCTATAGAAACCACCAACAAAGTAATTTAAACGATAATTAATTCAGAAAAAAAAGACGAACACTTAAAAATATTATTTTAAAAAGTAATAAAGATGTCAAAAGTAGTGATAATAATAGATAAAAGTATGTGAAATTCGTAATAAAAAATAGTATGTGCAACTCGTGCGGGATTGTCGATTGCCCCACTCAAGCGAATGAGCGCACTCACTACGTTCGTGCGCTCAACTTCGCTTTCGTGGGAAATCGACAATTTCCCGCACTTATTGCACAATATACTATTAATTAATGAACACAGAACTTATGTATTGTGTTATTGCAAAGTAGCACTGAATATGTCAATTCACATACAGTTATTAGTTGCATCTACTTTTAAAAAAAAAATTGTATTAAAATTGGTTTAGTAAATTACTTAAGTTATTTCGATTTAAGATATTTTAGCACAAAATAATAATATTTTAAAATTAATTCTTAGATTTAATTTTTAGAATAAATTATTAAAATTTTTAGAACAAGGTATCACTATTATTTATTTAAATATTTTATTAATTTTAATTGGTATCCGTAACAATACACCGACGTGTTGACTCATTAACAGCACAAACTAAACTCTCAGAATATTTTATAACATATACCTACTATTAAATTGTAATTTCATATGGCAGAAAGAAAGGGATGAGGATGCAGAAATTAAGTCAAACATTTGTTGGCCTGAACTGGTTTGCTATTCTAATAATCTCCCAAGATGATTTTTATATTAAATATATTTCTTGCCCCCCCCCCCAATATTTTTCTTGAAATCCCGTCTATGACGGAATAGGTGTGTTCAGAGAGATATGTAGATACAGAGTTTTATCCAATTAAATATTTATACTCCTAGGTATAGATCCGGTTATATGAATCCGTTTTATATATATACTGCCGCTCCTGCCTTTCGCTTAAAAAGAACGATATGTCTATTTTTCCTACTTTTAGAACTTTCCCTTGACGAGCAAAAAAAAAGAAATTATTTTATCAGAATTTTAAAATAAACATTTTGCATAGTGTATTGAAATTGATTATTTGATTTAACTACCATTTTTTTGTCTTATTTTATTTTTAGATATTTATTAATTTAGGGTGACTTGTGGGCTTCAAGATTTAATTAAATTTCTTTCATTTTAGTTGTTTGAGTTTTATACTTTTAATTAAATATTATTTTCAAGATTTTTGTAAAAAAAAAAAATAATTTGATATAGTTTTGGTAGAAGGAAGTTTATTAGCAATTGATACTAAATTGTAACAAAAGACTCGTAGGCGTAAATGAATAAATATATTGTTAACAATTTATTTTATTGTTACAGAAACTCCACAAAAACTTTTGTATCTGCTTATATAAGTATATATTTTCTAAAAATAACATTATTGATTAATTATAAATGTATTTATAATAAATATGTGTAGTTTAATTGTTGTAGATAATTAATTTTAAAAGTATAAATAAGAAAGTTAAGGTTTCACACGAAGCTATATGTTCACGGAATACAATTAATAATTATTCATTATACATTATACAGCAAAATAATTTTTTGACTTTAAATACGTACTCAGAGCAAAAATTAGACATGATAAGAGACACGTATAGCTGAACTCTTTTTTATGTGGTCTTTTTTTGTGCGGTTTTTTCTTGTGCTATTTTTTTTATGCGGTTTTTAAAAAAATGGCCATTAAAATGCATAATATGAATCCAAATCAAGAGACGGTAAGAAACTCTAATATTTACTATAATAACTTTATTTAATAAAAATACTTTTTAACGGACTTTAAGCGTTTAATCAATACATTGCATAAGAACATAAATTATTGCATCATTTAATTTTTTTACAGATGTATATTTCAAACTTTATCTTGTTTATAGAAGCAACTTTTAAGAAAATTCCTAAGTTTTAAGCGTTTTGAGTTATGTTTTTTCGATTAAACTTTCTTTATGCGGTCCCGATCCAACGCATAATAAAAGTTCTTTTTACAATCTGGATCGAACTAATCTTTTTATAGCTATTTATGATATTTTTGAATATATTTTTTTTGTGCGATTTTTTTTTTGCGGTCCCTATCCACTGCACAATGAAAGGCTCAACTGTACAAAAGAAAAAAAACAACAGAAAAACAAAACAAAAAACAAACATGCTTTGAAACCTTAGAATATTGTTTTTATAAGGCACTGACTAAGTTATTATAAGCACTAGCTAAGTTATTTTCCGTTAAAGTTCTCGTCCCATAGTTTTGTTTCCCATCATTTCCTAGTATTCGTATCGAGTTCTAGTATTTTCATTAACTAATCCCCCGTAATGTAAACCACAAATTAAAATCGGACCATTAGTTTTATTTTTATAGCCAAAAATAGGTGGAACCCCAATTCTAAATAAATACTAGGTATTTACAATATTTATTTCAAATTCCAATGCTTTAGTTCGATTGGAAGTATCGTGGGTTTTCCATAATCTATCAGTCAGTCAGTCAATGAGCTCTCAAAAACTCTTGGATACTATTTCACCTAAACATATGAAATTTGGTTTGGAAAATTGTTTCTATTACTCGTAATTTCAACCTTCCTGAGAAAATTTGGTCCTGAAAACGTAACTAGACTCGTAGATCAAGGCGGTTGAAAATTTGGATAAGGTTTAAGTATACACGAATAAAAATAGTTTAATTTAGTTTATTGACTAATTACTATGCGAAACTCTAATTGTGCAAGCCCGACTCATTCTTGACCGATTTTTTATTTTATTTCATCAGGCATTTCTATTTTTTTAAATTTTATCATCGACATACGGAATTTGTTGATAAAGCAAAATAAAAAATTACTACTAAGTAACTTAATAGAATAAAATCCTCATTTCCACATTTGAATACGAACCTTAAAAAAATAAACAATATTTTTTCCGCTTATTAACTGAGATCTCTGTATAATTTTCTGGTGCTATAGGTAATTCAAAACAAATTTTTATCACGGTCCGCGATTGAAGTCCCACCATGACAATCGCTGTGATAGCTAAAATTTCCATAATGAAAATTCGCTATAATGAAATCTGCTATTGACAAAGTGACTTATTACTTTACCTACTTTTATATTTAGTTAAGCATATCTGCTTACGTACCCAAGTTCATTACGGTAAAGCGGGTTCTACACGATGCTACGAACGTTCCTTCCAACGTTCGATCGAACGTTTGAGGCAATTAAATTCGATAGTTGGTGCGACGAATGTATCTGCTACACGGTGAATCGAATGTTTGATCCAATACGAATGATGATGTGTTGGTACTCAGTGGACGAGGCTGTTATCTGTCTGATGTTATCTTTAATGTTATACACTGATGTTGTCTCTCTTCACATAAACGAGTCGTGCAGCTACTGAGTCGAACCAACCAACGCAACCAACATTGACGTTCAAACGTTCGAAGCATCCCTTTGACTCGGTGCAAGAATACCGACATCGAGCGGGACATGGCCAAATGCGAATGTTTGACGCTCGACATTGGACACTCGTAGGTTCGAACAACGGCCACACGATGCGATGAACCATCGAACGTCCAATGTTGGAAGGTGTTCGTAGCATCGTGTAGAACCGTCTTAAGACTAGTAAAAGTAAAAAAAATTGTAGAGGAAACGTTATCAAAATTTGATATTATAATTTACAACTGTAAATGAATAACACCATCAGCGAATGAGCACATTTTTAATATAGTTCCAGAAAACTTTAGTCATTTACCTATCGGTTTACATTACATACTTATTATACTCGTATACGCTATTTAACATCTTGATTAAGGGGTTACATCTACTTCAAATTTTTTTTAGTATTTTTAGTACAGTAGTACAGCAACTAGTGCAGATGTACTAAAATTTAATCGAATTGCCAGCCTATAACAACAGAATCAGACCCGTACTACGACGCTATTCTACAGCACGTGTTTATTGTGTAACGTTGAATTTTATAGCGAACAAATGCATTTTATTTTTCCAAATGAGTAAAGTGGTGTACAAACAGTGGCAAGAAAGATAGTAGAATATCCTACCCTAGTAAATTTCGAAGGAAATTTGGAAGGAAAGCCGCGAACTGCTCACTGTCGAAAAGAGAAAAGACGCTGGGCAGGACATAAAATACTCAATTAAGGGGTTATATACAGTTGTAGCAGGCGAAATGACGACATTTTCTCGATTTTTTTTTTTTTTCAACAGTAAAATAAAGGGCATAGCCGGGTAAGATAGGGAAAACGGCACTTGACGCAAAATTGATTGTTTTTATAGGAAATAATACTTCTTAGCCCTAGATTCGTTCCTGCTAAATTTCATCCCTCCGAGGCTAATAGTTTATGAATACACAAACAGACAAAAATTTTCAAAATAAATTTTTTTCGACGAAATTACTGAGCCGATTTATTTGAGTTTAATATATATTGTGTACCCACCTTAGGCAAAGTAATAAAAAAAAATTAACGTTATATCCCTTTATTATATTAATTTTTTTAAATTTTTAAATTTATGTAAATTTTTTTTTGGCACTTACGCGTTAGCGACACCCACCATTTTTTTTTCAATAATATGTCTCTTAGTACTCTATAACATATATTTTTTTGGAAAAATTTTAGTTGGTAGAACATAGTAATATTTCAATACAAATGTATGCCATGTTCAGTACTACATATATTACTTATGTATAAAAATAACCATAAAGTAAAGCACCTGCCTTACTTTATTTGCAAGGTCAATTTTACTATGAACCGCGGGCGCCACTCAACTCAATTAGTCCTTCAGAATAATCTACCACACCTATTCAAAAGTGGTTCGGCTGGGAAAAAGTGGCTCAAATTGTTTTTAAAAAGATATCCTGAATTGTCAATGAGGAATCCAGAAAATCTCTCTATGGCGAAGGTGAAAGGTTTCACCAAACCAAATGTTGGTCAGTTGGAGAAAGTGAACTATGACCCTGTGAAAGTGTTCAATTTTGATGAGACCGGAATATCGGTCGTACAGTATAAAGCTAGAAAAATCGTAGCAACGAAAGGCAAAAAGGCAATTCAAAAATTATCATCAGCCGAGCGTGGTGCTACTGTGACAGGTGGTCACCTGCGTATGACTGCAGCTGGACAATTCGTGCCGCCACTCTTAATTTTTCCACAATAGAGATGGCAAAAGGAACTTTTTGATGGAGCACCATCTAGATCAGTTGGTGGTTGTTCAGACTCTGGTTGGATTACCGGGCCTCTCTTTGCAATGTGGCTGGAACATTTTATCAAAATCACTAAGCCGAGCATTGAATCACCAGTTATTCTTGTACCAGATGGTCATTATTCACGCCCTCGAAATATTGATGTCATTCAGAGAGCTCGAGAAACAAGTGTGTTGATAGTCTGTCTTCCCCCTCATTCGACGTCAAAGATGCAGCCACTGAACGTCTCATTCACGGGACCACTAAAGTATTATTACTCTCAAGCTGTTGAAAATTGGCTACCTAACAACTCAGGAAGAGTTGCGAGAAAGTTGCAAATTGTACGACTTCTTGGAATAGCTTACATGAAAGCTGCAACAATGCAAACTGCTGTGAATGGATTCATAAAAACTGGGATTCTGCCATTCAATCGTATGATTGCTCTCCAGATAGTGATTTTGTTGCCATAAATGTCAATACTACAGAGACCGGTATTCCAGATGAAACGCCTGCCGCTATCCGAGATGAAACGAATGCAGCAGATATCTCACCCATTGCTCACTGATCAACCTCCATGAGTGCTGATTATATGGATTTCATTACAATTGTGGCCCCTGAAAATATGAGACCTGTTCCTACATTTGAAATCGCAGATGGCGCCAGACCCGGTGTCTCAGCATTTGTTGTCACAAGTACACCGGATATGGAGAAAGTAAAAGCAGCCGAAAAGAGAAAAGAAGAAATGGAAAAAAGAAGACTTTTAAATCAAAAGTATTGTTTCAAAAGAAGAGACCGATAAAGAAAGAGAAAGAAGATGAAGTAAAAGTAAAAGAAGGTAAAAACAAAGCAAAGAGTAGAAAACTAAGCAAACGTCAACTTCCATTTTCTAATGAAGAAAGTGATGGTGTTATTTCCGATATTTCTCTTGTCAGCACAGAAGACGATTGTGATTTTTTTGTGTTTGTAATAAAATTTACAATATAAACAAGGCAAATTGCTAAAGTAAATTGATTTTTTTAAAATAGTTTTTAATATGTATTTTTCATAATAGCGTAAGTATGTGTATTGGCTCTAGAAATAACAAGTGTTAAATGTATAGTTACGTTTGTTAATAATTTGAAACGTTTTTATGAACATTCGAATGTGTACGTGTCATATTTTAGTTAACGTACTAAAATGTCATATATGCATTACATATTGTTATTGCGTTCAACAGTTTAACAAATGTTTGTTTTTTGCTTAAAAACAATTAATACCCCTGTCGCAGCATCTGCATAACATAACGAATTTCCTCCTATTAACTTATTTTAGTTCAAAAAATAATTTTTCAAAAGACTATACAAAACAATAATTAATAACAGTGAGATTCTACGCCCGTTTTTCAGACTTTTGCCTAATACAGAGGCCACTTAGACGCCCCTTTTTTATCTACAAAATCATCAGTCTACAAAATTTAATTTATTAAGCCTACCGCACACGATGCTTGTTTTCGTGCTGTTTACTTGCAGTATTTTCTTGAAGGGTACCATGCATGGTATGCTGCTTGGAGATAAGCAGGGAGCACTGCTAGTTTGATTCACACGAAGCTCGTTATGTTGCTTGTAGTATAGCAGGGTTCACTGCTAGTTTAAATTTATTAATTGTCATTGACATGGAAAATATTGGAACTCTTATTCAGGTTATTTTTCGTAGACAAATTGCTGTTCTACATTTTGAGTGACAGATATATTAAGGAAAGAAAAGAGAAAAAGAATTGCTGTTACAATATTTTTAATGACAGATATATTAAGAAATAAGAGGGAAAAAAAGGGAAAACTAATTTTAATTAGTTCACTACAGATATATCTACACAGTATTAATATATATACCGTCGTCCCTCAACTTATTGACAATTTAACTTATTGACAATGATCGTAGTTTACCTCAAGTTATAGACAAACCATCTGTATGTATTTATTGCCACACTACGACACAGCACGTATGACCTTGGGTACATACATATGATTTGTCTATAACTAAAGGTAAACTACGATCATCGTCAATAACTTAAATTGTCAATAAGTTGAGGGACGACTGTATGTATATATATATATATATATATATATATATATATATATATATATATAGATATATATATATATATATATATATATATATATATATATATATATATATATATATATATATATATATATGTAAGTTTTATAATATTGGCATTTTCAATACATTCAGATTTTCAAATAAAACGTATATACGAATATATAATATATATACGTTTACACCCATATACAATAATATATACATATAACCTGAAAAATATGAGCTTCTGTGGTCACACAGAATGAAGGTAGGTAAGTTCCAAGCACGTTACAAGTCTTTTTAAACGTAAAAAAGACATTTTTTAATGTGCTTCTCCTAGCTCTGCATATATGTGTGACAACTACCCATTTACACATTCACACACACACAGTCTGCGTATATATTGTATTTTCCAATATTTTTTTTACATCATTATTACTCAAAAACTAAGAAAGATGTTGAAAAGGAAATGTTTATAAAGAAAGGCCATATAGAGACCGTGGTAACCTGGAAAATACAATAAGAGATAATGCTCGGATAATAACACCGGAAATGTTGAAAAATGTACATAAAGAAATGTCTCGGAGAACAATAAAATGTATTGCAAATGAAGGGAGTTACATAGAATAAGATAATAACGATAATAACTGTTCATGTCTTTAAATTTGATGTGTTAAGTTAGTGTGAATAGTTTAAAAACAATCAATTATTTAATTTTTACATCGAATAGTACTAAAATATTGGTATATTTTATTTCAGTACTTATGACTTTTGTGATGGCAACAGATTAATTGTGCATTTTGATTTTAATACTAATAATCTTAATTTTCAAGTTAGTAGATAGTTGAACTTAAAAATTAAAAGTGTAGTCTTGCAGTACTACATAAATAGTAGTCGTCTAAGTACGTCCGTTTTCATAATGTACTGGGTAATACCGAAAAAACGGAAGAATATAGGAAAATTTTTTATTGGTTGTAGTTGGCTATGATTCTGTATTTTACATTAATTTTCAATTCTAAACAACTTTTCCCAGTAAAATTTTTGTCAAGTTTCAATAATTAGGGTACTTTACTCTTACGCCAATTTCACATTCTTAAGTGCACCCTGTATACAATAGAGTTTGTTCAAATTTTGATGGGTGCATTTTTAATTTAAGAACATGCACCAACTTTTAGTAAGAATAAAATTTTCTGAGAAACTTAGTATAGAAAAGTTTGCCATATGTTGCCACCTTCGTGAATGACACTGTATATTAAATTAAACTGATGGTCAATTTGTTTCGTTTGTTTCGTTTTTTTTTTTTTTTTTTTTTTGTTAAATCTGTTTTCCGTCGATTTTCACTTTCAGCCGTAGTATAACCGCGTGGCAACCAAGACCTCAATTGTGGTTTTGTGTCCGATGAATCAATCAAAACCAATATTAATCCGGAGATTTTCACGTTAATTTTTCAGTTTGTCCGTTCAATTATTAAAAGTAGGCTAATACCGTTACATAATTTTTTTTTATCTATTTAATCTGATTTTTTTAACCTTAATAGACCTTCCATTCGACCATCGAAAACATTTCGATACAGCGAATGTAGCGTGAATAATTAAATCGTGGAAAATCCAATTTTCGAGGATATTTTTCTCCACTTAATATTGTAACTTAGTATATAATTAATTATTTGTACATTTTCAATCTAGTTGCTAAAAATTGTATTATGTAGAAAAACACTTATCATTTAAATTTATTAATTATTGTAATAAATGTTGTTTTAAAGAAAATTGAGTTTAGCCTTTTATTTCTACAAATTATTTATTTTCAGTACAAGGATAGAAGCTTACTTTAAAATTCCACCCGAATTAAATACATCGCCACGTGTATACAATAATTTACTGCGGTTCTTAGTGGATCGGCCAGCATAATTTTCAATTAAATTATTAATATTTTATAACTTCGTATTTCCAATACAACACACTTGAAACATTTTACAAACGCCATTTTGAACAATAGTTTTAAGTTAGTTGTGCAATAATCCAACTTTAAAACAATAGCGTTATCAGTAGTTCCACCTATGAAAGACTAATAGCGCCACCAAACAGTACATAATATTGCTACCCTTTTTAAATTTAAAATTTTACCAATTTTTGTACCAAATTAAAAGGGGCAAGGACCGTAGATAAATTCGATCCACAAAAAACGCTTCCACTAAACTGCAGCTACTATTTTAGGTCAAAAATGTGACAGAGGTACAATTATATAAAAAATATACAATGTAGCTGTATGTCTAGCATTATCACTAAAAAGTGAATTCAAATTAGATGGGTGCAAGACTTCATAAAAAAACTAAATAAATAAATAAATAAAAATATCCTTATGACAGCTCTAGAGTACTTGCCACTTCATATCTCTCTTTTATATAAACTTACTTATAAATGTATAATCAAATGATAGTTAGAGTTGATTTTTATCTAAAACGGAACGATTTTTATGAGTTTGTAAATTGCGATAGGTTTAACTCCTAGCAAGTGTACAACAAAATAAAAATGAATTAGAATGTTTAAAAATGCTCCTACATATAAATTATTCATTTATCTTGTTAAGAAACACAATTTCTTGGGAAATCGTGAGGTTTTGAGATGTATTTTCTATGAAACTTTTATTATGCAGCCCCATCCAACGATTAAAAAAATTTTATTTTTTTATAAAATCTGTTACGAACTATACGTTTTATAGCTATTTATAAAGATATTGTAATTTTTTTGTCTGTCTTTATACGGTTCCTGTCCTCTGATAAGAAAAGTTTTTCGCTGTATTTCAAAGGATCAAGGCACCTTATAACATATAATTCTATCGAAAGAAACATCGTAAATATTTTCAACTAGATTATACCGAAAAAGATAAGCTTTTGTACGAACCATTAGGCTATAATGTAACATGATAATACAACGATATAGAAAAATACAACAATAACATTAAAGAAGTAGGTTCTCAGTAGAGCGGACGAATGCCCATTATTAACAGTGTAAATATTTATTGTCTAAATGTGAGAAACTAATTCTTGTCCTTGACTGTTGGTACTAAAATAATATTTATTTTTTATTTTCCATTCATACGTATATGCAGGAACCTATACAAAATTTTAAAGAAAAGGTCGTTGGTATTGACATCATCTCAAGTAAGTTACCCCATTTTCACACTAGAAATAGTCCTCCATGTCACATATAAAAAAGAGTGTTTGTTTTCCCGAGAAATAAAATTTTATATTATGGTATTTAAGGGGGACCACTAGTGTGACAAATTGGAAAATTTTTTTTTTGCATGTTTCGATGGTCTATACCAGGGGTGGCCAACCCAAGTGATCTTGTGGGCCACTTTGGAAGCACATCATAACTCAACGGGCCGCATATAAAATTATGTGTTCCCATATATTACGTATTTTTTTAATACATTGGTTTTCACTACCTTGGTCATTATAAAATAAATATATTTTGTATAAGTGTGATGAATCTTGCGGGCCAAAAAAAGTTCAAGGCGGGCCACATGCGGCCCACGGGCCGCGGGTTGGCCACCCCTGGTCTATACCTTTAAAAATAATATACTAAAATTTCAAGTGCATATCGCGAAAAGTTTTTGAGTTACAGCTATCCGAAGAGCGGATTCTGATTTTCATTGTTAACTTCGAGGTATTGAGAAATGTGTGAAGTTTGATAGTTCGGGACTTTCTGGACGGGGCTGCCAGTCACATGTTGTAGAGAAGCTAGACCCTGGGACATTTAAATGACTCAAGTTTTGCTATGACCGTTATAGTGAGTATATCATAAATAATTTTAGTAAAAATTCTCAGTGATTAAAACTAAAAGGTAAAGTAAAGGAAAACTACATTTTTCAAATTTGCTGCAGTTACTCGAAGACAAATGATCCGATCGATTTGATTCTTATTGCAGCTTCTTTTATATATGTTTCTTCGTGCTATGAAGCTCCAGTTTTCCGATCGAATAAAAAATGTAATTTTTCCAGGCAAAAAATGTAATTTTTCCAGGCCAAAAATCATCAAATTTTGAAACTTTTTTTAAAAAACTCCGCCATTTTATTAAATTTCAACTTTTTTTTCGATTGAGGTTCATGGCACGGGCAATACTTTCTAGTTTAATAGGCTTTTTGGTTTTTTGACTTCAGGCATTGTGAAGGTTGCTATCACTGCACTGCCGTGTCACACTAATCTCACGTATTCAGAAATTATAGTTTTGAGAAAACTTGATTTGAATAAAATATCGTATTATCTTAATTCGCTCAAATATTATTAAATATCTAAGATAATTGATTTTTATTATGCGTTATTGATTCAATGTTGCAGTATTGATTTAATAACGTATAAATATACCATTTGAAAATATAAGAAATAAGGAATGTGATACAATCAAAATAAAAAATTAAAAATACAATAGAATAATTATTATATTAATATTAACTAATTAATTAATTTTATTGTCAATATATATACTAGGGATTGAGTATAATCCTTTAAACGTTGTTACGCGAAATTGCTGTATCTAAAGATACATGACATTCGTGTCACACGGCAGTGCAGCAGTGGGGTAACTTTTTTTTGGAGCCTTGGGAGATGGTGAATAACTCACTGAATTTTCAATTTTTTGGTCCAAAAATTTTATCATGAATTCATTATATATCAACGAATATAATCTTAAAATATTAATATATTCCATACAGTAATCTTCTTTAAAAAAATTCCCAAAAATCTCCTTTTTTCAGACGGTCACACTAGTAGTAGTGGTCCCCCTTAAATGGTAAATAGCTTGGTAAATATACGTATATTCAACTAAAACTGGAAAATACTACTGTGTAACATAGCACATTTCTCGGAATCTACTTTTAATGGAATAATTACCAATTATATCGAGCATTGATACCTAAAGTGATCTATGTCGACTAGGGATCGAAAATGACCTGCAAGGGGTTCACGTCAGCCAAAAAAAAATTGGGGGAGGGTATGAAATGTCAATGACGGACTACAATATTTACAATAGTAGAGTATCTCGCTGTTACATGGGAGCTAACAATGTTCTTTTTTTGCTTATCGCTTATATTTTTAGAGGAAAAGTCAATTTTAGTAGTGTCGCCTCTGATATGAAGTTGTTGAATTGGTCAAAACAGGGGGTCTACTTAAAACCAAAAAACATGACAAGTGGTCTACGAGCCAAAAAGGTTTGGGGATCTCTGGCATAGAGTAAGTATATATTTAAGTTAAAAAAACTGCATTTTGAAACTACCAGGTAGAGAGTAAATTTTCTTACCTAATTTTTCTTTACTGTTATGGTCAAATTTGTATGCATATTGTCTGACCTGTGAATTAAAAATTTATCTTTATCACAAAATATATATTAAGCATTTAAATTAAAAATCCTTTTTTAAATTTTCTTTGAAAACCAGTATACATAGGATAATTTAAAAATATTTGTCTCATAATGATTCTTGGCACTCTTACGATGTGTAGGTGGCCTGAAGGCCTAAGCCCACCAACTAAATGTTTCTGATGAGATGGTCGAATTCAAATCTGCAGTCACGGCCTGAGCCTCTTGAGATAAACATTTAAGTGTATTATTTTGACAAATAAACTGTTCATTTTTCTAAATATTGTTTTTATTTTAATTAAAACCCGCTCCACCCATTCTACAACTCAGAAGTGGGATTTGTGAGTGATAGTTAAGGATTGTAAAGGGACAATAAGGACAAAATTAACGAGAATAAATCGAAAAAGTGAAGTGTTTTTTTGAAAACATTAACGGATATTTTCTTAAAAACAAAGAACCAAGTGCTGTGTGTTGTTTGCTTGTGTTCATGAATACAGGTTGCTTCAACGGTCGTCTATTGGTTCGTGTGCGACGTAGTATAGAGGTTCGTTCGATTCGTTTGTTGTTGATTTAAACTACCGTGCGTTGCATCGTTTGAATGCGTATAAGTGGACTATCGAGTGAATTACCGTGCGTCTACGTGACAACTCGTCATAGGGAATAGCACTATTTTTGTAATAAAATTTTGCGTTAAAATTTTGGATGAATTGTTTATTGCAACAGGTTGCAACTAAACACAATCGTCAAGATGTATTTGGAAAATTCTAATAGTCATGGCAATGGAATTGCATCGTCCATGCTGAGTTCTACAAAAGGAGCTGTAAATTTAGAAACAATAGTTCAGCAAACGGGTATTATGCTGCAAACACTTTTGCGTAAAAATGAGGAATTAAACCAATTACATGCGCAGAATGAGAATCTCGTCTCAGGTCGAAATAGTCCCTCATCAAAAAATGGAGGAAACATTAAGATACCGTATCATGAAATTGGTTCACAAATACCATTTTTCAGAAAAAGGGAAATTCCAATCGATGTCGAAAACTGTATTAAAAGAGTTGAAGACATCCGAATAATTTATGATATACCAGATCAAGTTATACTTATTTTAGCGACGAATAAGCTAGCAAGAAACGCTCGTAGATGGTATGATACGTCAAAAAATTTACGCTTAAAACCATGGGATGAATTAAAAGCCGATCTTAGAGATATGTTTGCAAATTATGAGGATGCTGTAACTATTATGGACCAGATTCGTAATCGTAAATGGAAGAAAGGAGAAAATGTAAAAGATTATTTTCAGGATAAAGTATGTCTAGCGAATAAAGCTAACCTTTCTGAAACGGAAACGATAACTCATATAATTCGTGGAATCGCCAATTTTGCAATACGCACACAATTAACTATATTTGGATTTAGCAATTTAAAGGATCTTTTATGTACATTGAAGGCAGTATCAAGAGAAATTCATTGTTCGGCTGAAAACAGAAACGAAAACCGACGCTATAATCATTTGAAAACCCAATGCGAAAATTGCAATCGTCGACGACACACCAAGGAACAGTGCTTGAAGCCAAATCTTAAAGATTTAATATGTTATAACTGTAGAAAAGTAGGACACATTTCGAGAAACTGCACCGAAAAGAAGCCAATCAATAAATGTGTGAATGTTTCAGCTATATCAACGGAAAATTTGTCAAAATATCATAAAAGAATAGAAATCAAAGGGCAATTATGGACAGCTTTGATAGACACGGGAAGCAAAGTTAACCTGATCAAAGATTCTGCTGTTAAATTGTTGAATTTGGAAACAAACCCCGAAAAACGAATTTAATTGGACTTAATCAGTCGAAAGTAAATTGTCATTAGCTACGAAATTCAAAATGACTTTGGACGACAAACATTTTGAAGGTTATGCCACTGTAGTACCAGACAATTCAATGGAATTAACTGTCATATTGGGAAGAGAATTTTTGGACAACGTAGAATGGCAATCTACTGGAGAAGAAGTGGTTTTCCAATCAAAATCATCAGATCAGACAGATGAAGAATTTTTTTATTATTGAACATTTGTGTCGAAACTGATGATGAAATCGGAGAATTAAATATAAATCAGCGTCTACCAGTCCAACTTCAGCAAGATGTTTCAAGTAAAACTAGAGAAACCTTTTCCAATACCATTACTAAGTTTCTAATATGGAAGATTTGACCAAAAATGCTAACAATGTTCAAACGAAGATTCAGTTGAAGACGGAGAAACCTATTTCAAGTTCGCCGCGTCGATTATCACAGTTCGGAAAGGAAATCGTTGACAATAATGTGAAACAATTACTGTCAGATGGAATCATTAGACCAAGTTGAAGTGAATATAGCAGTCCAATCGTACTTTGCAAGAAGAAAAATGGGGAATACCGTATGTGCGTTGATTATCACCGATTAAATCAGGAAACTGTTAAAGAAGTTTTTCCACTACCAAGCATGAGAGATCTTATTTCAAATTTAAGTAAAAGCAAGTATTATACAGTTTTGGATTTAAAAAATGGATTCTATTTCATCGATATTCATCCGGATAGCGTGAAATATACATCATTCGTAATACCAACTGGCCAGTACGAGTATTTAAAGTTACCATTCGGATTATCTAATGGACCGTCAGTATTTCAAAGATATACTTCGGAAATATTTCGCGGTCTTTTGCAAAAACGGAAATTACAAATATACTTGGATGATATTCTAATTTCAACCGGCGACATTGAAAGTTATATGGTTATGTTGCAAGAAGTTATGAGGCGAGTGCCAACATACTACATAAATCAGAGATATCCCGTCTTGGTTTGCTTTGAGAGTGCTTTGAAAGAAGACAAATTGCTTTGGAGACAAACATTGTTTATAAATAAATAGCGTATTAAAATCGATTTATGTACGATTGAATCATAATGTCTATTTGATTACACTGTTAAGAGATATTAAAAGTAGTATTTTTTGAGACTAATTGCATAATGAAAAGCAAAAACACTAGTACCATAAAGAATAGCCTACTTAAATTTTAAGATCAATTTTACAATAAACAGGAAATATGGTAACTTTATCAACGTGCCATATTTACAAATTTATATATAATTAATATTAATTAGAATTATTAATTATAATTCAAGCAACCTTACTTAAATATTAACAATTTTTGTTGGAGAGATATTTAATTAACTTGATGATATTCTAATTTCAACCGGCGACATTGAAAGTTATACGGTTATGTTGCAAGAAGTTATGAGGCGAGTGAAGAAATTCAACCATAACTTACGATGCGACAAATGCAAATTTTTATACGAAGAAATTAAATACTTAGGGCCGAGGGCCAAATAAGTCCATCTAAAGAAAAAATAAAAAGAGTAGAAAACTATCCAATTCCCAAGACAATAAAACAAGTCAGCTTAACCAGCTTTTTTCGAAAATTTATTTCCGAAGTACTCTTTAATCACAAAACCACTCACAGATTTACTGCGATCTGAAACAAAATTTGAAACTGGTGAAAAGGAAAATGGAATCTATCAGGAAATTAAAAGAAGTACTTGTAACTGAACCTGTTTTGAAAATATTCGATCGGGATAAAGAAATCAAATTACATACTGATGCATCTATGTTCGGATATGGAGCCATAGTGTTACAAAAGCATGGAGACAAATTCTATCGAGTTTACTACGCTTCGTGGAAAACATCAGAAGTCGAAAGTCGTTATCATAGTTTGAGTTGGAAACCATGATTGTCATCAAGACGTTAGAGAAATTCAGAGTTTACCTATTGGGAAAAGAATTCAAATTGGTTTTTTGATAGTGAATAAGCGCTCCTTACTTCACTTATTTGCACAATTTTTTTAAAAAATTATTACCCATAAAAGTGTCAATAATTTATGAAAAATTTTACCCAGAGATTTGGTGGGCTTAAAGTATTTCTAAAACTATCCGTAACGATATCTATGGAAAGCTCCGATGTGTATAAATTAGATATCGAAAATTTAGCATTAGAGGTAAATATGCCTATTTTATCATTTGACGAGTGGCGTGAAATATTATACCATTATAAGGAACTGGTTGTCTAGAGAATTCCCTAATTTCTAATTTAGAAATTGCTTAACCCATAATCATGATAATTTTACGTGAGTTTAATATACATGGGTAATGCTCGTAATTTACCTCTCCATTTAAGATAAATCGCTATAAGAGAATTTTTTTACATTTTATATACAAAAATCCATGGTAATTTAACATAAATAGTTCAACAACAGTAGAATATATAAAATATAATTGGCATCTTAACATAGTGTCTTACAGAATACCAAATTTTTAACATTCTGTTAAAAACAATTTTACAGAGCTCTGTACTGCAAAATAACAGTCTGTAATAATGTAGTTACAGAATCGACCCATTAGTGAGTCAATTTCTAAAAACGTTTCTACCACTAACTTTTGTTTATAAACAGAAGGGTAAACACCAGTTTTCATATTTTTCTAACTTCAAAAATGACGAATTTCCATACTAATTGTCAAAACACTTACCCATGTATTTTAAAAAATTCTTTTTTAGTGCTTACACGGAGAGAAAAATCCTATAATTTTTGTAGAGAAAATTTCAGAAAAATTACCATGCTCTCTTATAATCCGTGCGCGATCGACGATCAAAATAAAAAATATGTGCTAGCATGGTAAAATTTAATGTGGTGCTAACACAACTTTTATCACACTCTTATGCATGTATATTATAGTTTAATTCTTGTTGTCGTACTCTTTCATTTGCGCATCTGACTCGCGACCTTATATTGGTTGCACTGTACCTGTAAAAACATGTATACAAAAATGATTGCCAACAATATAATTCTAATACATATACTAAAGATAGGTAAATAACAAAAAGATGAATTAAACGATGACATCATCCTAAGAGAGTGTAAAAGCAACTGACTACTAGCTGCATCAAGGTGCTTGGTGAGAGCTGTCTGACAAAGTTTCTTCCACAGTCCACACTTATGGTTCGCATGTAACCCATGTAACTCGCTGATTGAGGTACATTTCATTACAGCGATCCCAACACAACCAACCTTCTTTCTGTTTTTTTTCTTTCTATTATTAGCATGTTAGCATGGTAATTTTTTTAAAAAACACAATAAAAAATTATGTTTTTGTCGGTAATGGAACTTTTTACTGTGCTGTTTTACAAATTTTACGGAGATAATACTACGAAAAGAACATTCCATCCTTTAAATTTTTTATGATTAATTATAATCTTTATATTTTTACCTTACAGAATTTAATATGTTCGGCTTTTACACGTCGATTGTAGTGCTGAGCACAGTAATTTTTATAGGAATTTTCTCTCCGTGTAGCTTTCTCAACCGAATGGTTTAGACTGTTCATTGTCTGTCACTCAATATCTAGAAATTTATTAAATTGTAGATTATAGAAATACAGTAATTATTCCCAAATGGCAAACCCTTTCTCTCTCTCACTATATATATAAATACATAAAGACTGAGTGAGAGAGGGGTTTTCAATTTGGGAATAATTATTGTAAAGCTAATCAAGGAATGTTTAAAAAAACTGAGACAGAAAATCACCAAAAAATGCATAGAAATATGCCTAAAAACCAACCTTGACGTTTCTAACTTCAAAAATGATGAACTTTCCATACAAATTTTCATGCCTCATTTCACCCTCGTGGGGGGTGAATCTCCAAAAACGCTATTACCACTAACTTTTACTGATAAACAGAATTCTAAACATCAACTTCCATATTTCTAAAAATTGTCATCTCTCATTTAACACATTTAGGGGATGAATTTTCGCGATAAATTGTGAAAAATCCTTTCTTAGTGCTCATTTACGTTATATAGAGAACTCTTATGCGAAATTTCGTCCTCTTAAATACAGCAGTTTAGGCTGTGCCTTGTCTGTCAGTCAGTCAGTCAGTGTTAGAAATTTATAGGTATATATATATATATATATATATATATATATATATATATATATATATATATATATATATATATATCACATCAATTGCGATATACCTGCATACACAAAACACGAATGCTGTTTGATCCGAAAAATGTCCGATACCTAGTTATATATGTACTAGTCGTATACCCGATGGGAGTTCCCATCGGCAACATCTTTTTATTAGGTACTCACTGCTCAGTTTCAATATTTTTCAAAAGCCTAAATACCAATTTCCACGTTTCTAATTTCAAAAATGATGAATTTTCATTTCCTGTTTTAACGCCTTAAGGAATGAATTTCCAGAAACGTTTATACAACTGACTTTTATTTATAAACTAGCCGTATGCCCGATGGGATTTCCCATCGACAATATCTTTTTATTACGTACTCACTTTCTGCTCACGTTTAATGTTTTTCAAAAGCCTACATCAACATCCACGTTTATAACTTCAAAAATGATGAACTTCACATATAAATTTTCATTTTCTGTTTTAACACCTTAGGGAATAAATTTCCAGAAACAACTGATTTTATTTATAAATAGAAGCCTAAACGCCAATTATCATAACTTCTGTGCTTAATTTCGTCCTTCTAAACTCAACCGTTGAGGTTGTGCGTTGTCTGTCAGTCAGAGATTTATTTAAATAAGATATTATTTATTTTAATAGCCATAGTAAAATTTTTTTATGTATCTCTAACTTCAAAAATGACGAATTTCCATACGAATTTTCGTCCGGTATTTAACCCATTTAGGGGATGAATTCTCAAAAATCCTTTCTTAGGGCTCATCTACGTTACATAAGGAACTCCTATGCAAAATTTTATTATTCTAAGCCCAACAGTTTAGGCTGTGCCTTGTCTGAGAGTCAGTCAGTCAGTCAGTCAGTGTTAGAAATTTATTAAGTAGATAGAAGCCTAAACACCAATTTTCATATCTTCTGTGCTAAATTTCGTCCTTCTAAACCCAACAGTTTAAGCTGTGCGTTGTCTGTCAGTCAGTGTATAAAATATTATTTATTTGAATAGCCATAGTAACATATTTTTATATATCTCTAATTTCAAAAATGACGAATTTCCATACAAAGTTTCATCCCGTATTTAAACCACTTAGGGGACGAATTTTCAAAGATCCTTTCTTAGTGCTCACCTACGTTACATAGGGAACACCTGTGCAAAATTTCATTCTTCTAAACCCAACGATTTAGGCTGTGCGTTGTCTGTCAGTCAGTGAGTCACTCAGTCAGTCAGTGTTAGAGATTTATTAAGTAGATTACTGATTTCGCGTCTTAATAGACTTTCATTTGATACCTTATTCGTTACTCTTGGCAAAAAATTTTCTTTTTAATTAGCAGGTTATGCCCTAAAATTAACCCACAGAATCGAAATTCAACTTCACACCTGCGATTAAGCCACCACACCCTATCTCCGTGATAAATTTCAAATTTTTGCGTCGAATGGTTTCAAAGAAAATTGCCTGTGACACTTGAACAGTCACCAAAGTGATTACATAAGTATTCCGTTTTACCAATTTTGGTACGGAACACTAAAAAAGAGTAAAAATATGTTTCCTTTGACTTCGGAACCCACGTAAGCCCTTAAAATAAAACATCATGATATGTCGAAAATGTTCATTCTGATTATTCTTTTTAAAATACTGTTAAATAAACAAAAGTAAACTAACAATCACACGACATTCTGTGGGCATAAGTAATACCATACAAATTACTGCACTAAAGATTCAGATTGCGTGTAGGTAGTTACTCTAATTAGTCGTCTAACAACTCTAACACCTTGTGTCCAAAGACGGACGAACTTTTTAGTCTTTTTAGCCAGTCATAATAATCAGAATAAATTATCGATTTTGTTTCTATATAATCCGTATTTTGGTATACCTTATCCAACAATTTTTGAGATGACTTTTTGAGAGGGTGTTATTAGTGACCATAAACTTTCAAAACGTTAAATTATTTTATTGCTTACAACAAATACCACCCTATGTTCACTCCAATTGTATTTAAATTTATTACCTGCTTTACCAGTGACGGTTTCTTTTAACACTTACATAGATAAGTAAATAACCTGCACACAATAGTGCTGATTATTGCCGTACTTGAAAAGTCATTTCATTTAAATATGGTCAAACTCTAACATTGTACCAAGGTCGTTTTCTTCGTATCAATCGAGAAATATTTGCTTAAAATTGTAAATAATAATTCTCACATTGCACGTAAACAACCAACAAATAATTATTATTCTATTAGTGAATTCCAGTTCTACTACCAATTATTTTTTCTTTTATAATTTATCATACTATTTTCTGAATAAGTGATTTTTGGTATTGTAAGACATGCTTAATTTATCATAAAAGCTATCCTTCTTCTTTCATAATTATTAAAAGAAATGTATGCAATGAATAAAAGAAATGTATGGAAGACGCATTCGAAAAATATTTATTGTATTAATTTATTTGTATTTCTTTGACAGACAAATACGTGGCATAGCCACTACTGGTTATTAATTATTTTTATTACGAAGAGGAGTTAAAAAGAGAACAAAAAACATATAGGGGAGACAGGGGTTAGTATTAACGGGGGTAAGTATTAACAGGCCATTTTCCGCCAAACTACGGACGAAAGAATTAAGTACGCCCGGTTGCTGTCATCAGTAGATGACCACGGACACGTTGTGACCAACCAGTCTTCGGCCGGTTGCCGTAAAACAAAGTTGTGAGGAAGGCGTAGATTTTATGAGGTAAAAGAACATTTTTAAGTCGACGGTTTTTTGATTTGAAGCATGATTGTATACCTAAAAGAGACTAAATTTATTTCAAACGGTAGCATATTCCATCTGGTATCGTATTTTGTTTAAATTTTACCTCATTATCAACGTATTCTTTTTAAAAATTTAAATTTGTAAAAAATTTACTTTCGGGGCAAGTATTAACAAAATGCATGGGGTAAGTATTAACATGTTAACATTTACCTCGTTTAAATTTTATGCAACAAAGACTATGTTTTTAACTTCCCTATAATCGGGATTTTGAAATCGGGATGAATACAATAACCATTTATCCCGATTTCAATATCCAAATATCGTCATTTTCATGCTTCGAGGTTACCAAAATTTTTTTCGTGACATTGCCAAATATGTTTGCATGTATGTGTGTGTATATATGTGAGTGTTAAATGGTTTTAATTTTTATATCTTTTCTGCAGTGAACCAGAGGAAGAGTTTTGCTTGATCTGAGTTATCATATATTTCAAGAATTATAATAATATTAAATAAGACGAAGACTAATTTTTTAATAAGTAAATATTTTTTAATATAGAAGATATTAAACGATTGTGGTTGTCTATCGAAGACTGAAAATTTACCAATTTTTATTTCGTTATCAAGGTCAAAGTGACGTAATTTGCTACTTAATAAGAACTGACTAACTATTGCCTCAGAAAAAAATTAAAATAATGATTAATTTTAACTAATTATAAAGATAAATCTAAAATAAGAATTTTCTATGTCAAATTAATTCCTTTCTAATAATAAAAACGTTAAATATGATACGTTGTTTTATTTCCTATAAGTACATATCTACAAAATATCATAATCATATTAAAACTCTGATGTTAATACTTACCCCCAACGTTGTTAAAACTTGCCCCAAAAGTGGGGTAAGTATTAACAAACACATTTTTTAAGAAAATGGCTTTTTCCATAGAAAGTACAAGGGATATGTCAGTTTTTTTTATCAAAAGTTATAGACAGATAGTTGATGCTTCATAACGTTTACAAAAAAAATCGCTAACTAGTTTCATTTCCGTTTAATATGTAAAAAGTATAATCTGCTAGTACATGCCTCTGTCTCCCCTACATATACACATTTAGAAGTCAACTTATGCCAACATACTATATAAATCAGGGATATCCCATCTTTGTTTGCTTCGAGAGTGCTTTGAAAGAAGACGAATTGTTTTGAAGACAAACATTGTTTATAAATAAATAGCGTATTAAAATCGTATTTATGTACGACTGAATCATAATGTCTATTTGATTACACTGTTAAGAGGTATTAAAAGTAGTATTTTTTGAGACTAATTGCATAATGAAAAGCAAAAACACTAGTACCATAAAGAATAGCCTACTTTATAAATTTTAAAATCAATTTTACAATAAACAGGAAATATGGTAACTTTATCAGCGCGCCATATTTACAAATTTATATATAATTAATATTAATTACAATTATTAATTATAATTCAAGAAACCTTACTTAAATGTTAACAATTTTTGTTGGAGAGATATTTAATTAACTTCAGATGACTAACAAATAACCAAAGCATGTTTTAAAAAATAATAAATTTTTCTTGGCCAACATTTACATAATATATCTATAGATCTGACATCTAGAATATAGATGTCAGATCTATAGATTCTATTTTTATTGATAACTAGCTGTTACCCGCGGCTTCGCAAACGTGAATTTCGTAATTTAGTAAAGGTAATTCCTTTTAGGTAGTTAGCTAAAATATTATGCCCCAATTTTCTTATCATAATTTTTAATTTATCCTTTTGGCTAGTTATCTAGGAACAATTGAAAATTGTCAAAAACTAATCGGTCATTTCTTCAAGCATATCGGTCATTTCTTCAACATAGACTAAAAATCTAAAGTAAGCCCATTGAGAAGGTGTCAACGAATTTAGTATAGAAGTAAAAAAAAGTATGTTGATTTAAATTACCCAAATATTATGGTCCATTTCGGTTAAATTTAACCATGCTTCATCACTTAAGAATTTAAATAATTTCCGTTTTCTTAGCTTTATCTCTTTCATTATTGCACTTACGTAAATTTTAAATTTGCAGTTTGTTTTTAGAAAAGAACAGAACATTGATTTGTTTTGAATATAAGAATTATTTAATTTTTTAACTTTGACTCATGATCGGTTGTATTTGAAACAGGGTATATATATTTTTAAAATACCTAATATTTTGTAGACTTTACTCTAAATAAGTATCATCCGTATTCCTATTGGAAAATTTAAATCCCTACATCTTCTATAAGTCTGTTTGCATTATATTTGAACATTTCCTAAAGTAACTGACTCATTGTTGGAGACGCTAGAACAATAGGCGTTGAAAATGTAAAGTTTGACCTCTCCCCCATTTTTTCGCGTTTATTCCCTATTTTACTCTTTACAGGATTAATTTTCAAAAAGTGATGAAACGTATTCATTTATTTATTTTGACCTCCTTTGACTATGCCCTCCAGTTTCATTTGTGTAAAATTATCTTAACTGTGAGTAAAGCTACTTTAAATCGGTTATTCCGAAACAAATCGGACAAATTTAGTTTCAATTCAGTTCTTTAAAGTGCTCCGCTTCGCTCGTCAAAGAGTTCAAAATTCTATAAAAGGTTAATTCCATGTAATGCTTCGCTCCGCTCGCCAAACGTCTCAGAAGTAACCATTAATATATCTAATTTTCACACTCTGAGATCTTTCCATAGATTCCCATATTGATGGTTTTAAAATTAATTCAATTTTGGATCCTTTTCGGGATCCCAGAACCCTGGTGGACTTTAAAATTATGTTCAGTTCCTCCGTAATTAAACTTTGCCATTATCCATTTCTAAAATAAAATTTTAGTAAAAAAGTTTTGAAGTTAACATTTAAATTTTTAAATATTATTTTTATCTTAACCTAGGTAGGTAATCTTTTGTTTTTCTTTCTTTTGTTTCCGTTTATTGTTAAAGGAGTATTTTTGATATATCAACTTTTGCCTTGAATATATCAACCCCATAAAAAATATTGTGATAATTGTGACTGGAGATATTATCGACGTTGAGATGGTGAAGCGTCTAAGGAATAAATTTATAAAGTTTCATTGAACTCTGTTCCGTGATTTTTGTGTCAGCCGTGCCCACAGATTCATCTGAAAAAAAAGATTTGCACAATAAACAAAAAATATTTAAAAAAATGCTTTATGTGACTACCCTGTATGAAGTCAAAAAGCTAAAATGTCACTGTCACATAGAATATTAGTAACAATTCCAGCGAACTAAAATTTGCTGTCAAAAACACTTCAAAAAACAAATTTGGTGTCAACTTCCGGTATAACCGGAAATGGTACCAAGTTAAAAATATTTTAATTGAAATCTTCATAACTGAAAGCTTCTATAACCAAATTTTCAAAAATCTACTTTATTTAGAAGACCATAAAATTTTAATAAAGGTCTTATTTGAATCATCCTGTACATAATCATTTGGGAGATCACATTAAAATGTGGCTAAGATTGATCAGGAGGTTAATATCTATATTCCCTGTAAATTTCAACTCAATAACTTTAATAATTTTTGAGTTAAATCGGTTCGTACAAACAGACAGACAAACATTTTTTTGAAGTTATATTTGGAATATACGTCGAATTTGCTAACTGAAAAACATACTAATACTTAAAAATTCGAAAATCACAGACAGATCCTTTTATTTTATTTATAGGTATTGATTAGGAATTTTAGTAGTTGAACATAAAGCTTTAGATAGATATTTTCTTATACTTTCAAAATATAATTTTACAGAATATGTCATAAATCGGATCAGTTAAAAGAGGAGAGGGGAGATTATGCGGTTATGGCCAATTTTATTAGAAACTTTGTATGCGACTTGTTCATAAAGTTCCACACTATTTACCTATTACATAAATAGCTATTATAGAATAGTAGGTATAATATTTGTAATTAAAATCTCGTAAAGTTTATTGAGCGATTGTTTGTTATTATATGGACCGCATTTATCTGATATTTTCTATGAATTGATATTCATGTTATCTATTTATTTCATTGTGTAAATTAATTGGCAATTTTTTGTTTTAATAAGAGCTAATATCACCTTCGACTCTCAAATTAACATGGTTATATTCTAAAATTTATTCCAGCAAAAAACATTTCATGTTAAAAATTTAGCCAAGACTCACAACTATTTTACTCTTAAAAAGTTATGAGATCTAATTTAGCGCCAAGCCCTAAATAAGTTTACATCATGGTCAAAGCAAGTTATAATGCTTAGTTATAGCGCAATAATCTGCTAGGAGCTTGCTTGGTTTTATTTACTATATTACCTAAAAAACCTCCATAAAGCTAGCTGTCCCACCAACAAAAATTTAAAAAATCCCAAGAAATTATTAGATAAAAAATAGATGTATTTTAGGTGTAAATTTAGTGTGCTAATAAAAAATTAGGTGTTCTTACCGTTTTCGAGAAAACATGAAAAACAAAAGGGGCAGCTAGGTTTACGTAAACCTAGCCGTCCCATAGGTAAAAAAAGAATTAATTTAATTAATTTAGGTAATTTAAAGTATGGAGAATTAGGTGTAAATTATGTGTTTTTCGACCATGCTGATAAAAATTTTGTAAAATGAAAATTTTAAGAAAAATCTTACAAAATATTTTAAACCATTGGAGCGCTGTGAACAACGTTATAAACGTTATACACAGCGCTTCTACTGTTTGTTGAATATTATACATTTTGTTATGTAATTGAATAGAAAAATGTCAAAAAGTTTCTTAACTTCCCAATGCCCCCACCCGCAGCACTATAATAATGATGTTATGAATATATAATAACTTGTTATAAATTTAAATTACAATGTAAATATACACCGTAAACATTCAACCGAAGTTTTAAACTATTTTGTTAAACGGATAAGTGTAAAGAACTCTAGAAAAATAATTTAATTTCCTTCACAGCGCTCCCGTTGTTTGTTAAGTTATATACACATTATATCATATAGTTGAAAAGAAAAATATTTAACATTTTATAATATTCCAACGGGTTCATGATGTCGAAAGCTTATATGGTTTCAGTCTCTTATCTGGCTTCACATTTCACACTTCAATAAAAAAAAAAAAAAATTGACCTTTTTCGAGACCGTAATAAATTTTATGACTTTTTTTGGTAAAAATATTTTATCCTTTCAAATTTTTCAATATTTTTAAATTAAGTTTAAAAAAAAGTTTAAGTTCAATATGGATTTATATGTGACGAAGCAAAAAATCATAGATCCTTGATATTGCTTGCATTAAAGTTGGGAATTTCAAAATGCCAATTAGATTGTGAACTTTATTTTATCGGCTGATTTTTCTGACATAGCAGTAATTTTATTAGGTAAATTTAATAATTTTAATAAATAATTTTTTCTTATTTGAAATTGAATTAACTATGATAAGTAAACTAAGTAAATAATTTATGATAATTTTTATAGCGTAATGATTTCCATAACAGTTAATAATTTAAAATAATTTTCTTTTTCATAACATACTTTGATGTTACATATGTTACGTCACAATACGTACGTCTGTAGCAACGTAACAAAATTACACGTCAGTAGTTAAGGGTTAATTATACATATAACTTTGTGTGCATGCACGGGACCTAATTTTCATACAGCATGTTATTATTTTTAAAAGCCACTAAAGGTAAATGAAAAAATTACTGAAAATTATTACACAGAATAATTATTCCACTTACCAAAAGCGGCCTTTAAAAGACCTTGTCAAGTATGAAAATCCGCCAAGTGTGTTAATTTATAGAGGACAGATGACAGAAGGCAAACAAATAAGCAGGGAGGAATACAAAGAGACAGACAGACTGGGTAGACTAATGGACAGACGGACAAAAAGACAGAAAATACAAACATACAAATAGGAGAAAATGGATATACAGACATTGACAGACAAAGGACTAGTAGACAGACAGATGGGACCGACTGACAAATAGACAAGACCGATTAACAGACAGACAAGACTGGTAGACGGACAGACAGGACTATTATACAAGACAGACAGGATAAACAGGCAGACAGGATTTGACGGGCAGACAAAAAAGACAGCCAGACAGACAGGATAAAATTAAAATACAGACAGACGAACAAGCAAACAGGAATGACTGACAGACAGACTGTAGGACTAAACGGACAGACAGACACAGAACATACAGCCAGTTAATAGGACAGGACTGACATACAGACAAGACACACGGTAAAACATGACAGACAGACGGGGCAAACAAACAGACAGACAGACGAGGAAATTTTATTGTGGAAAAAAGTATTTTATTGCTTCTATATAATTATAAAACAATTCTTCTGAGTTAGGAATCATGCTTCTCCTCTTCAGTGAGGACAAATGTACCCTGTGACCGCGGGATGCAATTCATATGTTTTTTTACGTCCGAAATTTTCAAGTCCACACTGTAGGTAATTATTACAGACAATTGCAAATCCCTAAAAACTAAGTATATATGTATAGTTTCAGGTAATATTTTTCTGAGAATTTGAATATAGCGGAAAAATCCAATTTTAATCCAATTATAGGACAGTAAATAATTACTACATTCATTCTTTGGGAATTAAATTAACTATATAATTACGAAAATATCAAATATTATTAATTAAATTCTGCCCCACCCCCGTTTTGAAAATATGGCTATGTAAATTGTTCAAAAATGGTTTAAAATCGCACTACAAGTTTTTCAAATGTTTAAAGGATCAAAGGATCTCTGATTTTTTGCTGTTATTATAATTACATAATATTGAATCCCACAGGAACATTTAATCGGGATAAGATTACACCATGTGTTAGATCAGGGTAAATAGTGTCTCTGTGTGTACTATAAATTTCATCAATTTCGATTTAGTTAGTTGGATGTGATTTAGCAGCTGATTTTGTGTTGTTTCAGTTTTAGCAGTTTTGAGTTGGTTCCACCGGGAACCTTCAATTGGGATAAAACTATCCTATGTATTATTATTGCTATTGCATTCACTATGAATTTCCATAATCATTTCAACACATTTTTCTAATATATAACTAAGTCTGACCCGCGGCTTCACCCGCATTGAATTAAGCCCCCCCCCCTTGTGTCTCCCCTTCTTCCCCCGGAAACTTTCAATCGGGATTAAACTATCCCGACTAAAACTATTTCGAAATTATTACTATATATGTGTTCATAGTAAATAACGTTTGTATATTAAATTTTATCAAATTCGATTCAGTCATCCTACAGGAACCTTTAATCAGGATAAGATTAGCCTATGCGTTAATTCAGGATTAATCATGTCTGTGTACAAAATTTTATCAAATTCTGTTCAATTATTTGGACATGATTTTGGAATTTCTTTTGCATCCCCTGGGAACATTCAATCGGGATAAAACTATTCTACGTGTTCTACGTCTAAAAATTCTAGCTACATGTGCTCATAGTAAATAGTGTCTCTATATTTTATTTAATCGAATTCGGTTCAGTCATCCTACAGGAACCTTTAGTCGGGATAAGATTATCCTGTTTGTTAACTCAGGATAAATAATGTCAGTGTACCAAATTTCATCGAATTGAGTTTTGTTTTTTGGAGTGTGTTTGAATAATTGTTTTTGTATCCCTCAAGAACTTGCAACCGGGATAAAATTTAAACATCTAAACATCCAAACTTTCACATTTATAATATTATTTAGATATTAATTTTTAGTTAAGTTACATATAAACCGATATAGAACTTAAACTTTTTTTTTAACGCAATTTAAAAATACTGAAAATTTAAAAGGATAAAATATTTTTACCAAAAAAAGTCATAAAATTTATTACGGTCTCGAAAAAGGTCAATTTTTTTTTTTTTTTTATTGAAGTGTGAAATGTGAAGCCAGATAAGAGACCGTAACCGCTTATATATTTGCTACAATTTAATTAGGGGAGACAGGCACATGTACTAATAGATTTTACTTTTTAATTAATTTAACGGAAGTTAAACTAGTTAGATATTG
The DNA here is from genome assembly GCA_035578155.1 of Brachynemurus nebulosus. Taxonomy (NCBI): domain Eukaryota; kingdom Metazoa; phylum Arthropoda; class Insecta; order Neuroptera; family Myrmeleontidae; genus Brachynemurus; species Brachynemurus nebulosus. The sequence goes on from JAPWDM010000024.1 coordinate 3,906,995, forward strand.
TTTTTGCAAACCTCATGAAGCATCAACTATCTATTTATGACTTTTGATATAAAAAAAAAATTACGTATCCATTGTATGTTCTAGGGAAAACCCATTTTAAGAAATATATTCTTGTTAATACTTACCCCACTTTTGGGGTAAGTTTTAACAACCCTGGGGTATCTGAGTATTAACAATAGAGTTTTAATGTGATTATGATAATATTTCATAAGTATGTGTAGAAAATAAAACAAAGTATCACACTTAACGTTTTTTATGATATTATCAGATTAGTCAATTTGAGACAGATCAGATTGTGACAATCAATTTGACACAGAAAGCAATCAATTTGACATAGAAAATTGTAATTTTAGAATTATCTTTATCTTTGCTTAATTTAAATTAATCATTATTTAAATTTTTTCTGAGGCAATAGTTAATCAGTCTTTATTAATTAGCAATAATGATGTTAAAAATAATCAAATCAAGAAAATAATGTTACTTTCACCTTAATAACTAAGCAACAATTGGGAAATTTTGAGTCTTCAACAGACAATTTAATAAAATTTCCCAATTGCTGCTATATAATATAATATAATATATATATATATATATATATATATATATATATATATATATATATATATATATATATATATATATATATAGTTACATGTTCCACAATTTTTGCAATAGGTAAGAATAGAATCCCTGCTTTTAAAATAAAAAGTTTAAAAAAAAAATTTTGTATTGAAAAACTTTTGAACACCCAGTGGTTTCATGATTTTTACACACCCGGTACTTTGGCATATCACCGAATGTCATTGTCTGTAACAGAGTGAAGTTGTATGTGTTTCAGCGTCTTCCAATTCGTAATTATTCCGCGTAATGATATCTTTGTCAAATGAACGCCTAGTTAAACTTTGACTGACATTTATTAATTTTTTTTAAATTTTGGTTTTCGTTTTGGAACCATCTCTGAATTTCTGGGCAAAAAGGGACGTAACGAAAAGCCATGTACCAGGATTGAGTTTCGACAAGTTGAGTTTTGTTAATATGGACTGTTTTTTATGGATGCGTTCTGAAAAAAATGTACATATGATTCAACCCATTAGGGACGGTATGTTGCCTAGCTGTTTGAAGTCCTAGTTTTGATCGGAGTATTGAACGAATAACCGTCCAAAGTCATGAGAAGTAGCTCAGATGTTACAGCATCTAACATCAAATCTCACCAAATGAAACGATAGGTGAATCCTGTTTTTGTCTATTTCTTTGTCCATGTTAACTTCCATATCAGTGTTAATTGAGGTGACTTGTGTGAACTCGCTGAACTATTATGTAACTTAATTAACGTACGAATTTAATTCAGAAACTATATTTCTCAATCTAAAACTAGCTTTAATTGTAAATCATTGTAACACTAGCTTGTCTTTTTTTTACTGCCCTTCTTTTAGAAATATTTGGTAAAAAAAAAAAAAATATTACTTGTCGTGTTTTCACATAAATTTTACCTTTTTTTATTTTCAAATCTGGTTAAGCTTAATTAGTGCTTACTTTATATCGATTTATTCCGTACGTGCATAAGATTGGTTAACCCTGTATTGTTTGTTTTCTATTTTTCTTAGTTTTCTTATTTCTCTTTTTCTTTCCTATTAAATTTAAAAATTAAGAAAAAAATATTTTTCTATGGTAAAAAAAATTTAAAAAAAATTTTCTTAATTTTCAAATTTAATGGATAAAAAATGCCAATCTGTGAAAAAAGTTAAAAAAAAAATTGAAATTTTCATTCAATTTTGCTCCTTTAATTTTTTTTCTGACATTTTGAACAAACGGTTTAGGAAAACCATTTGATAGATCAATCTGTCGATTTGCAGGGTTATTGAGAGTACAATGACGTCTAAAAATTAGAACAAAAGTCGAAGGGTTGTGCCGATTCTGCGTGTGACATTACGGTCCTACACATTCCTAACTGATAAGTCATCAAAATGTATCGATGTGCAATCATTGACCTTTGACCCGGCACGTACCGGGTACATGTATCAAAATTTGTTGTTGACATTTGACCCAACACTCACTCATACTGTTGGTCTTGAAATTCCTAAGAGATGAGTCATCACTTCGACAAAATAAATTCAATTTAACCAATTATGCGTCATCACAATTTGGTCATCACGATTTGGATTTATGTTAACCCATTTACCCGTCAGCACTAGCATAGTTTTTGAATCCAAACCTAACGCATGCGCAGACTGAATTTTAGAACACGACGCAGGCGCAAACTGAACTTTAGATTACGAATTGATAGATTGGGTACACTACTGCGTCAAAAATGTGGGGGATACCCTAACTCGGGGGTGGCTCCAAACTTTTGACGCCGTACTGTACTTAAATTTTTGGTACAGTGCCGTGTCAAAAGTGCGGACCCCCTGACCAAAGAGGTATCCGATCACTTTTTGATGCGTACTGTACTTATTTTGTGTACGTGCAAACCTTGGCCTTTGATCCCAACATACGCTTGCCTTAATTGCGTCATCTTAAACGAAAATCGGGAGGCCGCCAACGGTAAATTTTGTGGGGCCACTGTACCGAGCGCTAGATTTTAAGCCCCAAAACTAACTTCAGACTCCAGATTTCTGACTCCAGTGTCCAGATTTCAGACCGCTACTGTACTGCCGAAAATCGGATGTCGACTGTACCTCAGGGGGATTTTTGTGTATATTTAACCTTGGATAATCTTCTTAGTTCCAAGAATTTTTATCAGTTTAAAATAAACAAACAACCAATATCTAAATGTTTGTTTTAGCTGAATGTTTATTTTAGCAGACCTTGAAAGCATACTGTAAAACATCATTTAATATGGAAAATAAAATCTCCTGTTCCCTGCTCTTATCATGGAAGATTGAATCATCATCATCATCACCATAATCGCTAGTACCTTCTTTATAAGTTTCATCCAGATAATCACCTAGTGGCTCAATAACATCAGCCTTTTGAAGTTCGTGAAGTATAGAGAATATTTCTTGACAGACAGTGGTTTCTTTTAAAGCATCTAACTCTTCGATTAAATCTTCGCGATCTTCAACGTTAAACAACATGTTTTTATTTTCCTCTAAGCTCCGAATAATACTGAGTATTTTTTTAACCAGTCTCTGAAGCCTCGTATAAACGTTGTAATTCATCCACTAAAGTGTCAGGATTATGCCAGTATTTTATGTTTTTCGATTGCCCATTAGCATTTTCAAAATCTTCCAAGCCGTTGTATTTGATACGCTTAGCAAGTAGTTCTTGGTCGGTTGAATTGACTGGACCTTTCATCGCTATTCGGTCATTAGGTTTCACCAAAACCTTTTTAGTGAAAATTCTCGCGTATGTGTATTTCTTATATGACGTGAAAAAGATTCTTTCCGCGAGAAGCTTTTATAGCACTGCGTACACTCGAACATTATAATAGATGGGTAAAGCTCAACTAGTCTTACAAGATTAATTCAGAATTGTGTTAACGATTACTTATATACTCCGCCACCATAAGCTACCAACCGCTACAACACCACCATCACATTTGAGTTGCTCACTTTACTCCATGAAGTAGCGGTTGGCATCTAGCTTACACATTTTTACTCATTTTGCTACCATTACGCTCTTTCGGTTAACTGAAATTAATTCAGAAAAATGAATGAAAAGCTAAATGTAAGTGCCAGGTAACCGCATACCTACTTAACACCAACATTAAAATACTTGCTCCTGAATATAGGCAATTACACTGCGTTGCCAAGTGGCCCCATACTCACTAAGAGTTTTATCAAAATTCAAGATATAATTTGAGGGTTTTAGTGTGTTGTAAAATAAGAACAACATAAGAATTTATACGTAAAATAATTTTTATTTTTTAAAAAATACAAGTTTACAATATTAAAATTAAAAATTAAATCAATTCAATTTCACACCTGACAGCTTCCTTAAGCTTGCACCAAACATCATATATGATATAGCTATTTACTAAATTCCACAATATGTAAAAAACCACTAGAATCAATTCCTTTATATGTAAAAAATATTGTCTTGTACGTAAACATTGCATGGTCTGCTCATCCAAATCCGCGAATCGTTTTGGAAGGAACACTTGAGCATCTGCAAGTTCCACCGCAACCGCTGGCCATTATCGAGTTTCCATGCGTCGTACGTGGAGAATTTTCCATGTTTGATACGGCTTGAGTGCAGATAGTGATTTGAATGGTTTACCAGCACCAAGTTTACTCAACTTTTCCAAAACCGGATCCATTGTTTCATCAGTGGAAGTAAAAGTGGTCCACAGATCACTTATACTTAACTCTACACCATGTTGTTCAATATTGTTTAAACAATATAAAAAAACATTTCCGGGAATTCACATTTTGCAGAAATGTTCTCTTCGGAAATCCCTACAAGAATCTCTTTTTAAAAAATTTTTATATCTATTCTAAAATTAATGTTTAGTGAGATAGGGCTTAAAATTACTACTTTTGGACTATATGAAGAATTATGACGAAATGACCAACTGGTATACTATTTTAACAGCTAATATACTTTATGTGGAATTGTGACGTCCTAAGACGTGGTGTATGAGTTAGTAAGATTTTACTTGACGTCCTATGATGTCAGTGACCGTCAAGGTTTTAATTCACTTCATGCATTTACATTTTGTGAAATATAAATATGTATGCAAATTTACAAATGAAAAATAAAAGCGTACATATAAATTACAAAATTTCTATAAATACGCATAAATTATTCTACATATTCTGTTATTTAATTTTTTTTATTTTTCAGTAAGTACAATTTTATGTAAATTTTATACAAGTGTATTGCTAGTTTTTCATGACTTCATACCCATATAGTTTGTTTGGCTTACGTTTATTTTGCTTAATTTAGAAAATAAGATTATAGACATTTTCATAAATTTGCTTAAAATACTTTGTGTAGGAAACAAAAATTACCAAAAATGTACGTTTTAACGGCTAAGCAAAGGATGACTCAAACCAAGCCGTATGGGTTATTGGATCCGTATGGGATATTTACTCCCCGTAAATACTAGAAAACCTATATAAAATAATTTAGTATATTGTATACTTGACATAAGAGAGAAAACTGACAAATTGACCGATATAAGCATTAATATTTTTTGCCCTAACATATTATTTACTTGATTTTAATTGTTCAAAAATTATTACCTTCACGAATGTTTGGGTATGAACCAAGCAGTAAAATACAAGAGCAGGCGCTGAAAAGAAGTGAGTGTGCAAAATTAAAATGTGGACTTTTTATCGGTTTGCAAATTTACTAAGGAGTGAAACCATTGTCAAATATAAATAATTAAGTAGGTGCCTAAAATGTTCTTGAAGCCTGGGCAGTTGAGCAGTACAGATAAACCTGAAGAGTAGAATTTAAAGTAATAATTCTTTGCAAGACCATACTATTTTTGTATACGCTGCATACTGCACCTAGATGGATTAAGTCAAAATGTATACAATAAAATAATGTCGACTTCGTTAACCATCCCACGATCTTCTTTACTCTAGGTAGCGTGATTACTGATTTATGAAAATTTGATTTAAATAAATTATCAGATAATCTTAATTATCTTAGACACCATTAAATATCTAAGATATATTTAATTAGTCCAGTTTTTCAATTGGAAAAATTAGACTTATACAGCCTATACCAGGGATGGCCAACCCGCGGCCCGCGGGCCGCATGTGGCCCTCCTAGAACTTTTTTTGGCCCGCGAGATTCATCACACTTATACAAAATATATTTATTTTATAATGACTAAGGTAGTGAAAACCAATGTATTAAAAAGATACATAATATATGGAAACGCAAAATTTTTAGTGCGGCCCGTGAAGTTATGATGCGCTTCCAAAGTGGCCCGCAAGCTCATTTGGGTTGTTCAAAGAAAAAAAATCTGATATATATATATATATATATATATATATATATATATATATATATATATATATATATATATATATATATATATATATATATATATATATACTTAATAAATCTCTAACACTGACTGACTGACAGACAATGCACAACTTAAACCGTTATATACATACCTAATATACATAAATATATTATAATACATATATATATATATATATATATATATATATATATATATATATATATATATATATATAGGGTGACCCAAAAGTCAACGATATCCCTTGGAGTGATGATAGATCAGCTCATGCCTGACCAGAATATCAAAATATCGTCTGGTAAAATATCGTAGTTTTTCAAGATATTTGAATTTCTATGGATTTCGAGAAAATCGGCGATTTTGATTAGACTTTCGAGTACAGCTGCAAGACCTGATTTACTGAAATTATAATGTTTATTATACAATTGTGAAGAGTTCTTTTGTAGATCATAATCCAATGTAAGGGAAATAGACCTATAGTCTTGGAAAAACTAAATATTTTTTGCCGACTCATAAATAATTTTGTTTGTTTGACTCTTGATGCTGTAAAAGAAATGTTTGGATTGTGTTCTACAAAAGGAATCTTTAGGGTTGCGCAATTTAAATTATAATTCAGAAAATCTAGTCTTGAAAACTGTGGTACTCAAAAATCTGATCAAAATTGTCGATCTTTCCGAAATTCATAAAAGTGTCAATATCTTGAAAACCAGCGATATTTTGCCAGACAATGTTTTGATAATACTTAAAGATATTGGTTTACGGCTATATATATATATATATATATATATATATATATATATATATATATATATATATATATATATATATATACATATATATATATATATGTATATATATATATGTATATATGTATATATATATGTATATATATATATATATATGTATATATATATATATATATATATATATATATATATATATATATATATACAAAAATGACAATTTAGAACATGTAGTATTTAGGACATGTAGTATTTTTTATCCATATTTCAAGAGTTATTTTCTAGTTTATTATCTTGTTGGTGGTCCTTTATGACATATTAAGTGTTAAATAGTCGCCTACTTACAATTTAAACCCTTTCTGTAGAATTTATTTTGGTAGCATAGATCAATAATCGATTTCTTGGACTCTATTGAAATTCCTTTAATTTTCCAGTAAATGTATGAAAAAATTGACCTTATGGATTATAAAATTTTATGTTTATTTAAAATAAAGGTACTTACCTACGTAAATATACTTCTAAATTTGAAAATAAAGTAATTCATTTTTGAAACATATAAAAATATATATCAAATTGTAAGGTGTTCGAATACGAATGTGGCGTTGGACATGTTGATACAAATTGCATGCATAGCATTTTTCTTAGAGAATTTTTTTTAGAAACTATTAATGAATTTTTTTAGCATATTTAGGAAGTAGAAGATTCCAATTATTATTATTATAAACAAAAAAGTTTAAATTTGTGGGAAATTATGGGAATCCATTCGGTTTAAATTTTGTCATATGAGTAAATATGCTGCTGTTCAAATACGAGTGTGGCTGACTGTATTTTGGACAAATCATATATAAATATATTATAAGGTCGAACCAACAAGTAGTTCAAATATAAATGTCACATTTTTTTTTTATGAAATCGCCTATTAATATATCTGATACATTTTTGTAGTGTACAACGAATTTATTGACGACTATGTACCATTTTTAATTTAGTTTTACTAGATTATGTATTACTACTTCAACTAATACAAAATCAATTTACTAAATTGTGTGTAGACAGCCACTAAACAAAGAAACTATTCAATTTAGCTATTTGCTTTAGTTACTAAACCCGTGTAAATTCGGCATTATTTCATGGTTATCTCCTAATGTATCATGAGTGTCCCCATCTAGTAACATCTCACATCAACCGGGAATATTTTAGTTTTAATTATTCTCGGTCCATTTAAAGGCTACCACTAGATAGCGACAATCACGATATACTGGATACACTGAGTTATTTTGACATAATGGCCACGTATCTCGCAAAATTACATATATTTAATTAATTAAATGTTTTGAGTTATAAAATTTTATTTTAATAATAAGAAAATAATAACTTTGTGCTTAAAACGAAAACGAAGTTCAAACTTTCAAAACTATATATATATATATATATATATATATATATATATATATATATATATATATATATATATATATATATATATATACACATATATATATATATAAATATATACGTATATATATATATATATAAATATATACGTATATATATGTATACGTATATATATATATATATATATATATATATATATATATATATATATATATATATATATATACGTATATATACGTATATATATGTATACATAAATATATATATATATATATATATATATATATATCCCCGCTTCCTTTTGACATATGTAGGGCCCCCTATCGATGGTGGGAATTGAAATTTGGTAAGTGGGGCCCATTCCGATGCACAACAATACTATTAAGATCAAACCGGTTGGAAATAATGTTTCGGTAAATTATCTACAACACATCCAAAATCCATCTTCCTAGGGTGATTTGGAGGGAGTATAGGGGGGAAAAAGTGTTTTGGGTGGATCCAACACGCCCACAGCCCCCCAGAATTAACGTAGCGGGTTGAAATTTGGTATGTTGATAGAGTTCGTTCAAAGGGTGTGCTTCTTGGAGTTTTTCATATTTTATCCCCACCCCCACCATTTTCATGCTTCTTCGACGATTTCGAAGTTTGTACCACGCGTACAGGTCACCCAAATAAACCTAGACGGCTGAAATTTTGTATTCGGATTGAGTTAGTATCAGGGGCGTGAATTTTGTGGATCTCAACTTTTGACCCTTACCCCCACCATTTTTATACTAAAAAAACATGTTTTGTTTTTTGGCAGTTTTGTCAAGCTCAAAATCTCCCCAAATAAACCCAGAGGGCTAAAATTTCGTGTATAGGTTAAGCTAGTAGCCAGCCACTGCTTTCTGGAGGTTTCAACTTTTAACCCTTACCCCCACAATTTTTACGCCAATATTTTGTTGATTTTTTTACTTTTTTCTAACATGCCTAGAGACTCTCTGAGTAAATCTAGAAGGCTGAAATGTTATAAATGTATTGAGTTAGTTTCCAGCTAGTGCCTTTTAGGGATTCCACATTACCTTGCCCCCCCACTTCTCCCATTTTTACATGGGAAAATCCACTCAAGTTTTAGGTCACATCCTTCTTTCAAAATTTTAGTAAACTAATAATATTTGGACAACTGTCTTATCAGAAATTTCATATTTCTATTCTTAAATACCAATATTTAGTCTTAATAAAAATTTACGAGTATGTTCTATTGATAGAAAATATTTCCATTTGCTTGCAGGCAGCATATCGCACTTCGAGGGACGAGTGACATAGGGTACGAATGGAGTGACCACTTCAAAAAAATACGATAACTGCGTCTTAATACACTTAATTACCATACAAATTTTTGTAAAAATTCATGGGGTACAACATGGTAAAAAAATATTCTTTACTGCCAATCTGCCGAGTATCCCCTCCAGTGGATTCAACCCTGGGATAATACACATTAATCGAAAGCACTTTAAAAATAAAGTGTTGTGTCTAATGAAGTGTTTTTTCCTATCGTTTATAGTTGTCGAGATAGTCGACGCAGTGTGTGCTAGAACTCGCTATAAAACATTGAGCACCCCTTTTACCAATGTCCTCACTCTAGTGATTATAGATACGGGATATGATTAAAGTCCGACAACAGCTAATTACTTCCAAATTTAATTGACCTTGAAAATTTACATCAAGGTCAACTTCAAGGTCACCATCAAGTGCATCATTTTGAACTCTACAACTTTGGTTCTAAGCACCTTTTTCAGAAAATGTATCGTTTCAAAATAATTAGCCATAATTGTTTCCAATTTCAGGGGTTGAGGAGTGTTTTCTATCCCTAAATAGCGTATTTGGTCGAAACAAAAAAACACGTATTTAATATTTTTCGATGTTTAGTAAGTATGTTAAGTTTCATTCAAATCGGTGAGTGTCATTTAGGTACTGTTACTTGTCTGTGACCCATAATCACTGTGATCTTACTATTCAGTGGTCCATAATTACTGTGATTTTATCACCCAGTGGTTCACAATCACTATTATAATCTCACTACCCAAGTTCCGTCCAGCTGTTTCTTTTAAGCCCTTTTTGAGTCTGTAATACCCTGACAATTTTACCTCACGTTAACTTTTCCCATAATTCAGTAGTATTTGAGAAGAAATTTACCCAGAATCCTGGAAAACCTAATATAATATAGCCTGTGTTAGCTGCGAATTGTTTAGCTTCCCAACAGTAAAAAATTGTCAAAATAAGTTGGCTAGTTAATATCGAAGCTTTTGTGGTCCGAAAGACATTCATTCAGCATTGATAATGTCAATTTGGGACAGTTTAACATTGTGGAAAAATTTTCAAAATCCATTAAGTAGTTCCTGTTAGACCCTTTTTGGAACCCTAGGATTTAATTGGCCTCACATTCTTATATAACATAGCCTATGTAAATCTTCAATAGATTAACTTTCCAATAGTGAAGAAATTTTCAAAATCGGTTGAACAATTTACTTTGGATGCTTTTTGGGTCCCCAAGACCTCGCGGGACTTCATAATCTCATATAACACAGTTTGTGTTAATTTTGAATAGATAAGTCATCGAACAATGAAAAAAATTTCAAAATCGATTGGATAGTTCACTTTAAGTGCTTTTTGAATCCCTTTAGGACTCAGAGGACCTCAGGTAATATATTCTATGTTAATCTGGAACAGTTTGGCTTTCTAACAGTGAAAAAATTTTCAAAATTGGTTCCATACTTTTTGAGTTTACTTCCGATATACAAAGAAATTTTCTCTCTTTATTATATTAGTATAGATTAATGGCAATTTAGCCTGCCAGTTCTAATGTAAGTTTGTATTTTTTTTTAATGGAAATTATTTTGCTCTTCAAAACTATCACTAAAACTCAGATTTTTATTAATTTATTATCTCGTATTTTTGAATAATTGCTTTTTGAAAAGTCATACTTTTCAAATTTATGCTAAGGGGTACGGCGTATTGTCGAGAACTTCTACTGTATTAAAAGTGGATAAATTTAACTAAAAATAATTTTTTTGTCATTAAACCGCCTTTTTTGTTTCAATTCAACTACATATTAAAACATTTTAAGCTAATGAAAATGTTAATGTTATAAATATATACAACATATACTACTTTTAAAAATACGTAAAATTATTACGAATGTTCTCATCATATTACACTTTTTAACTAAGAGCTTTTTATGATGAGTACACCATATCACGTTTTGGTACTTACATAATCATGTGGGTTACTCGTACTTTAACCACTTTAACGTACATCTACTTTAAAATATCAACACGTATCTTTATTTATGTAGCATAAAATATTAAATGATGTCGTTTTTATATTTACAGACACCTAATCATTCATACGTACTCGCAGTCGGTTATAAAAGTTTACTATAAATTTTCTTTAGAAGATAAAACTGTAACATCATTAATTTAAACAGAGACAATAATTTATTACAGATGTCTGTCTAAAAGGAAAATGGATCAGATGCCGCATAAAAATTGGTTTTTAACAGTAAAAATATCACTTAATTTCAACGACATTCAATTTTACTTATGTTTCCGAAACTGACTTAAGGTTGTAAATTCTTAATGGAAACACTTACCGTAAAACCATCTAGACCCGGACACTTTTTTACATTTTGTGGTAGTTTTATGTTTAATACATGTTTCCTTCATAGATGTCACCAATAAAAGTATTACCATTAGAAAGAGCGTATATTATTCGTTATATCCTTGACCCATTTGTTTCATTATAAGTAAAAATAGAAAAAAAAAAATTAGTAAGTGTCCGGGTCTACACCCCAAATCCATCTTGACCCGAACACTTACTTAAATAATGTAATAACCTCTCCCGTCGGGGTTAGGATAGTGTTTTATATCGTCTGATGTCCTTGAACCTGTCAAAGCCTTCAAAGCAGTTTGTGGGAAGAGAGAGGGGTCAACACATAGTATGCCTCTCTATGAAGTAAACATGCGATACCAGAAGGAGGCATAAACCGCGTAAATCTGGCGAGAATATAACGTATGAATGGTGGAAATTACAGCCAGTGCGAATCGCGGCCATAGTGTAATAAACTGATGTGTCCGGGTCTAAACAGATATATGTATATAGCATGTATTTTTTTTATATAGATTGTTTATTCTCTTTGTAATACACGTCATGAATTTTCTTTCTCTGTTTAGGACAACTTTTCTTATCTTCTCTAATTTTTTTGACTTAAGGCAATAATAGCCTTTTTGTAATAAGTAAATTTGGTCTATATTGTTAAATATATCTATTTGTTTTCGTATGACGTCATAAATACTTTACAATGTAGTTATTTACGACAAACGATTTTTAACTACGTTTAAATTAGTTAGAACGAAATGCATAAAATTTTTATTGCGATTACTAAAAAAAAAAGCTTAACGAACGATACGCTCATTTTTATGCTAATTTTATACGAATGGCAGCTAGATGTGAGCTAGAACCATAACAAGTTTAATTTATAAAAAAAGGATGTACGTATATAATTTCTGTTAACAATTATAGTATTTACTCTCTCACTAATATAAAATTCAATTGTTCTGTTTGTAATGACAGTATTATATATATTGTTCCCCCATTTTAGAATGATTTATTACATTTATTTTGTATAGAACAAAATATAAAAGAAGGGTACAAGAAAGAACTATGCAAATTTTATATAAGAGTAAAAACAAAGTTTGAAAAGTTATACTGAATTGTATTAATAAGTATTTGTAGGAAACCTGTTAGAAACCTTTAATAGGTATAAGTTTCTTTTACTACATCTGTACATGAATTTCTTATATAGTATTGATATAAATAAAAATATCATTATTTAAGACTGTAACACTTGTTAACTATAGGTATTATAAGGAAGTTCTTTTCAAAGAAAAAACAAATCTATAACTTAAATCAGTTGAATAAATTTAATCAGCTTTAAACTATTTCTTCCGGAATTATGGAAAATAAAAGGAAAGGAAATTTGTTTGCATCAAAATAAACTTTGTTGAAGTAGCAATGACAGAAGCTAGAATTTTTTCTTCTGATAATAAAACCGTTTATCTGTACGAAATGTTTTTAAACTTCGATAACTATTTTGAAAAAATAATTTGGTGAAATAACTTTATATGGATTCCGTTGCCCAAATGTCGCTGTGTCTAGCTAAAAATCTGCTAAATTGTGAATTGTTATTGTTAATGGGTATATGTGCATTTTTTATTATAAAATAAAAATTTTTTTAAAGTAGCCTGCTAAAAGTTTTTCGGACCATCACCTCCATAATATAGTTTTATCGAAACTTCAATTAGATGCATTTTAATATTAACGTAATATTTTATAATACTTAATTACCCTTTTAATTGGACCACGTAATTCATTCAAGCCCTAAACTGCGTAACCACTGTTGCATCATCTATTTCATTTATGGAATTTTGCATAACTCAAGTAGTGACAAAAAAAATTTAAATAAAATTACTAAAAAACAAAATTACTTTGATAAAATCCACTATATTTTTGTTTAATGTGTGAAGGCGTTTTCAAACATTACGGCCATTAACGAATATTCGTTATGTAAATTTAATATGTAATTATCACAATTATAAAATTGTGCGAGTTTAAAATAACAATTTGTTCAAGAACTTGTCCTAAAATTCGTAAACTGAATCTACCACCAGAGTGAAACAATCAATAGAAAATAACTAGATTTTGAGATAAGGATTAATAAGAGGTAATATTTTTTGGAGTGACTTTTAGAAAATGTTATATTTGCAGTCCTTATATATACTAAATTAATAAAAGGAATTATATTTGTTTAACATAGATAAAAATAGAACCCCAGGTTCCGTTTTTACCTACACCCTATTTTAATTGTCTATTACATACTAGTTAATGGTAATAATAATTGGTAGTCCAAGAACCCAGTATAAAAAATATGGCTCATTTTCTTGTGAATGAAACTCAGAGAATATAATATTAACTATGACAAAAGTGAGTTCTCAGAAATGTCTTGCTCAGGGAAATTTCATTTCCGGTCCAAGCATGTTACCTTCCATTTGGATAAATACGAGTGATACCAACCTATAATGTTTCAATTGTAAAAAATTTTACGTTTCAGTGTAAAATCTTTTTTTTTTTTTTTGGCCCAACTTACAATTAGTGGGAACCTTCGATATCGGACATTTAATTAACACGAAACTAAAGATAGTGTGTCCTTCACAAACAATAAATTTGTTTGTTTTATGAAAATCTATTGCGTTTACTGTCCTGTCTTTGCTAGTTAATAGTTTTTCAGTTAAATTGCTTTTAAGAAACAAATTTGAGTTGATGAAAACACAAGTTTGCCCAGGAAAATAGAATGTAATACGGTAAAACAATTTCATGAATAAAATAAGTTAGTATAATTTATATTATTATTTAATATTCTGTTATTATAGTTTTAAAACCAGTTAAATTTAGCAATCAAAGCTTCTCTATTATATAATAGCGGTACCCGCAACGTTGTACCCGTGACGCATTGTTATAAACTCAATGAGAAGTATATACACGTAAGTGTATTATACAGAACTTGCATAGAACAATAATTTTTGGGAACGAGACATTTTCCCGGAGTAAAGGTTATTTTGGATGTTGACATAATCATACCAAATTTCATCAAAATCCGTCCAATAGTTTTTGCGTAATGTGTGCACATGCTCAGAATCGTTTTTCTGTTTTCCCGTAGGAATGAGATATTTTCCCGGAATAAAAAGTATCCTAGATGTTGACCCAGGTAATAAGTTATCATCACAACAAATTTCATTAAAATCCATTCAATAGTTTTTGCGTGATGCGTGAACAGACAGACAGACAAAAATTTTAAAAATCACTGTTTTGATATCTACTATATATCGATAACTATTTGTAGTATCAGTACAATTTTCAAAAAATATTCCACGTACAGAAATGGTCTCGTTACAGTTTTATTATATGTATAGATTTTTTTCGCTATAAAATACTATTTAGGAATTTAAGGAAGGGTGAGCTCTCCATCTATAATTCAAAAGCAAATCAAATGAAGGTGAAGATTTCGTTATTTACCTAAACATCTGCCTATAATTAGTAGCTGTGTTTGATATAATATGTTTACCCTTGTACTCACATATAAAAAATTTCCAGAATGGAGTTCAGCTATTACAGCCACTGTCATAAAGCGACTTGAGTCCGGGACTACGGCAGAAATTTGTTTTGAGGTCCCTAGAAACCGAAAATAATAATCACTAAAATTTATATATATATATATATATATATATATATATATATATATATATATATATATATATATATATATATATATATATATAATTATCCTGATGTTCATACGCACTTCGAAAATATGAATACGTTATACAAAAGCCCTTAAAAAATTTTTAAAAAAGGAAGTAAGTTTACACTTTTCTCCAAAATTCAATAATCAGGGAGATTAAGTGGCGAAGTGAAATGTAGGAGGGGGGAACGAAACTTATTTCCTTTTTTAAAAATTTTTAAGGGCTTTTCTATAACTTTTCTATTTAATTTTAGGGGTGCGTATGAACATCAGGATAATTAAATTTATGGTACTAATTTATTATTATACCAATTATATACCAATTTGGAAATAGATACATCTACTTTAAATTACTCGAAAATGGTATTATTTATCGAAATGTAACAAGTATACCTTTCTTACGTGGAATTGTCTGAGGAATCATACTGTTAAGAAATTTGTTTAAATAACTTCAAATTAAAAAAGAAAAGACGTGATAACTAACACCTACCCAAAATCAGGATTTGATCTTAATAGGATCTATCTAGAGGGATGTATCTCCCGTATTATTGAGTTTCGAAAATTATTAAACCATTATTTTTGAAAGTACTATCAGCTCTATCAATTACGGTACATAATTCTGGACCATATATATATATATATATATATATATATATATATATATATATATATATATATATATATATATATATATATATATATACACATTGTAATGGTGGCAGGTGTCAGCCGAGAACTTTAGGCAATCAAATTTACACTAATGTAGTGTTGATTGCCTCTATGAAATTGATTGAGTTTTGGGAACTTATCATGAGCTCAAACCCCAGGTAACGTGGTTGATGTCGCCAACTAGCGGCCGTAACGTGAACTATGTGAGGCCGCCATCATTATTGCGATATATTGATTTCTTACACGGAGGGTTGATTTTGTGATTACCCGAACTAAATGATTTTTGACAGAGAATAGCGACCAGCGAACAACGATGAAGGAGTGGTATGTTGATGCTTCGCGCATCACTCACTCACTCACAATGTGACCTTAGGTAGGGGCAGACGTAATTCTGTTGTGAGTCATAACAAAGATAAAAAAACAATATTTAAATTAAATTTGTAAAATATTTTTATAATTATTTAAAAAATATAAAATACTTAAAACATAAAATAAATATAAAATATTAAAATAAAACTTTTTTATTATTTCAAAATACCATATTTAAACTTCTATCGATTAATACAATTTTATTTTGTGATCAATAAATTGTTTCGACGCTAAACACACAACGGAGAGTAATTCTTCGACAGAACCCGATACCTTTGGAACTTCTATTAATGTGGCATCCAATTTAGCGCTATTTCTGCGTGGGACAACAAGTAACAGTGTTGGGCGCGAATTTTAAGTAATTTTAAATATAAGCTAAAACCACCCGAACTGTTACAAATATCATTCCAGTGGGAATTGTGTGTTTCGCGTTAAGTGACGTGTACCGAAAAAGACATAAAATTCTGGAAAAACTTAAGTGACTGAACGGTTACAAAGTGCTCATAACAATGGAAGCACACGCTGCTGATAATCCAAAACCGTTAACGCTCGCTGATTATAGTTTTATTGGTGCGAATCTGGCAACATCTACACCCAGAAACAATGTCGTGTCCGACGATGAAACAACATACATCGACTCCATGGAAGTTTTGGTTCCCGAATCTCCGAAATCAGATCCTGAAATCACACCACCTAATCCAGAGGCTATTGCTGTGCCGAATACCAGTGGGTCTTCATCGGCGGATTCTGGTGCCGTACTTTCAACTTCAGACCGATCAGCCGACTCCAGCAGTGGTCCAAAAGGTGATACTAATCCTACTACTGATATCACAGGTTTGATATATTCATTTCAACAAATTATGTTATCTAAATTTAGTGAACAAAATGATAATTTTAATACAAAACTCGACCAAAACATTAAGGAGTTGAGTAATAATTTTAATGCCAAACTTGACCTAAACAATAGGGAGTTGAGTGCTTTAAATTCGAAGTTTGACGCCAAGTTTGACGAATTCAGTGTCAAAATTAACGCTCGTTTTGAGAGTGAACGTAAAGAAATTTTGAGTTTAATTAATACACAGAACTTAAAAATTGATAATGTTAAAGCAGAAATAAGTACAAATTTAGACAATGTAAGTTCTGACTTGAAGGAGGAAATTCGTTCAAATAATATAAGCTGTGTGTCAAAAAATGAGTCAATTAAGAATCAACTGATTGCTTTTTCAGCAGACACGGTAAATAAATTTTCAACAATTGACTCGAATTTAGAAAAACATGATGAGCGAATTTCTTCACTTAATGAAAAAGTTAATGTTTTAGAAGGTCACTTGGTACAGCCAGTTAACCAAAATGATTGCTCACATTTACATAATTTTTCTATCGGTAATATTTCACTGGTGAGGGGTGACCCTTATTTTGTAGATATTTTCCGAAACAATATTCAAAATTTTCATCCTGTAGATTTTATAAATGCATTAGAAACATGGTTTAGCCAAAATAATTTTTCGGAATTTCAAAAAATTAAATTCGCACAGAGCAAACTAGATACTAACGTTAAACGATTATTTTCACTTGTTGAAAATAATATCACAACTTTCATAGACTTCAAAATTTGGTTCCTTGAGTCCTTCTGGAACGAGGGCATACAAAGTAAAATTTTAATTGACTTTCATACCAATAAAGGTCAAAGATCCCCTAGGAAAAATCGTTTTGTGTCACATTTAACTTATTGGCACGGGTTAACTAAACATTTGGAACCAAAAATGAGTGACAAACAGTTTATTAGAATTTTAATCAGGCATTTCCCTATTTTGGTACGTAGATCGTTAATGAATTGTAACACGCTACAGGAATTAAAAGAGGCTCTAGATGAATTTGATCGCAATGATTCCGACCCAGATATAAATAATTTTAATAATGTGAATCGTAACAATTTTAATAATAATTTTAACAATCAACCAAGTAGTGGTTCAACTGCAAATTTTTCTAATAACAGAATTAATAATAATAACACTAATTTTAGATCTAATAATAATTCTGGTAATAACGTTAATACATCCTCTGATCGTGTTAGTAACAATAACAATCGTTTTAATACAAACAACGCAAATAATAACAATAGTCGTAGTTTTTCTAATAGAAATTTTAACGATCGTCGTAACAATCGCAGTCCTAATCAGAATCGGCGAGATAGGGATCATCGTAATTTCCCTCCTGAAAATAACGAACCTCTGTCCGGTGGTTGCGTCAATTCGGTCAACGTTCAAAGTTTACCCAATTCTGGATCAGCCTCTAATTCTATTGTAACACCAGGCACCTCCTCGGTCCCTCTTGGCGAGCCAAATAGTGCCATTATTTTTAACAATCAGGAAAACTAAATTCTTCCTGCTTACCGGTTGTACCGGATAATGCGGGTAATGATCACCCTAAAGTTGACTTAAAAACAACTGAAAATATTTCACTGTCCAATTTATCAAATTCAATATATATTGAGTGTCCCGTAATAGTTCAAGAAGATTTTGATTTTTGCAATACTTTTATTTGTAATACATTGTCTGGTGGTTTAATAGAAGATTTGTTAGAAGATTTACATTCACCATCGTCAGCAATGCATGGTACCTCTGGCAGTAATGTTTTGCCAATTATTAAATTACAATATTTCGATGATACAGTCTCAGCTCTGATCGATTCCGGGAGCAACGTGACGGCGTTAAGTAGTAATGCTTTTTTAAGACTAAACAAATTGTGTCATGATAAAACTGATAAGCTGCTTCCACTTATACCGACCCCTAAATGCCAAATAGTGACGGCTACGGGCAAAAAGTCGAAGCCTATCAGCTCACAAGTTTATGTCGAATTTGAGTGTTCCGGAAAATATTTACCTTTGAACTGTCTTGTCATGGAAGGATTAAACCACGAATGTATCATTGGATGTGATTTTATGGAAAGGCATAGGGCAAAAATCGATTTTGATAAGGCCGTTTTTCTTTTTTCACTAGATAATAATAATGTAGTTTCAGTACCTTTTCAAGATGGTAGTAATCTTTCTGAACCACACTATAGTAATACAAATAATTTAAATAGAATTGAATATTTTAAATTGAATTTGGACAGTGAAGAATTTTATAATATCAATAATGTCAATTATGGGAACCCTAATAATGATAAGATTTTTACAAGTGTTGAGGAGATACGTGATCATGTCTCATCGATTGATCACCTCCCTGATGAAGATAAAGAACGCTTATTTCTCTTATTGTATGAATTTAGGAGTATTTTTTCAAAAAAACCGGGTAAAGCTAAGAATTTTGTATGTAAATTTAAAATTAAGGAGCACGTACCCTTTACTTCCAAGAGTTACCCGATACCATATTCAAAACTTCCCGCAGTTCAGGCTGAATTACAAAGAATGATAGATTATCAGATTGTAGAAAGAGCGTATTCAGATTTTGTTAATCCCATTCATTGTGTGTTTAAAAAAGATGGAAGGGTTAGAATCGTACTCGATTCGCGGGGGGTGAACCATTTGATTTCGTCAGATCGTGAATGTCCGGTATCAATTGAATACGTGTTAGGTAAATTTCAAAATAAACGTATTTTCTCATCTATCGATCTAACTTCCGGATATTGGCAAGTGCCATTACACCCTGACTGTCGTAAATATACAGCGTTCCTGATTAACGGCAAGTGTTATCAGTTTAAGCGTCTTCCATTTGGACTTAATTTGGCCGTGGGTATGTTCCAAAAATGTCTCGACCAAGCTCTTGGTAATGATGTTCGTGATTTTTGTCAAGTATTTGTAGACGATATTGTAATTTGTTCACCCGATGTAGAATCTCATTTTGAACATATTCAAATTATTTTAAATAAATTAGCTTCGGCTGGCTTAACTGTAAATTTTGCAAAATGCGAGTTCTTTAAGAAGGAACTTAGATTTCTGGGGCACCTTATAGATTCTAAAGGTGTCAGAATGGATAATGAAAAACTCGCAGCTATTTCTAAAATAAAGCCCCCGAAGAATGTTAAAGAACTACAGTCGGTTTTAGGTCTTTTTAATTTCTATCGTCGTTTCTTTGACAAGTTTAGTTATCTCACTGCCAAATTATCTCATTTACTCAAAAAGGGTGCTAAATGGAGTTGGGGTCCGGATGAACAAGATACTTTTGATGCACTTAAAAACCGTTTCAAAGAGTCCGTAGCACTATATTACCCTAATTTTAACAAACCATTTTATATCGATTGCGACTCTTCGGGCTACGCTATAGCAGGTTATTTGTACCAGTTGGATGATGACGGTAATCATTTGCCAATTAGCTATGTTTCCAGAAGCCTAACTACCTCTGAGAGAAAATTTTCTATCTCTGAACTTGAGTTATTGTCTGTGGTTTTTAGTTTCCAAAGGTTTCGTACCTACGTTTTAGGGCATCGTGTTATTCTCCGTACCGATCACAGGGCTTTGTCTTTCCTTCGAAATGCTAAAATTGTTAGCAATAGACTTTTACGATGGTTTCTGTCACTTAGTGATTTCAATTTCGAGATTGAATATATAAGTGGTAAAGAAAATTTTGTAGCCGATCTTTTATCTCGAAAAACTGTATCTGAAAGTGAAACCAGTATATCCGAACACCAAAATCCCGAAATCAATACCATATCTGATTTTAATTATGACTCTGAGTCCGGAAGCACGTTGTCAGAAAATGAGTGTGCACAGAGCTTTACATCGTGTAGTATAAAATTAGATTTCAGTCGTTCTAAGTTCAATAACCTTTTAAAAAATATACATACGTATCAATCAAATGATACATACTGCTCTGATATTATAAATAGGATAGATGATTGCAACGACACTTTCAAAGTGCATAATAACATTCTTTTTCACAAAAATATATGTCCACCATTTAATTGGCAAGTGGTTATACCCGAAGCAATTTTACATGATGTCATAAATTTTTACCATAAATCATCGGGTCATTTTGGAACTAAAAAATGTACGTATCTAATTAATCAGTACTTTTACCTACCAAATATGTACAGTAAAGTTAAGGCATTCGTTGAAAGATGTGTTATTTGTCAGAAGTGCAAAGTTCCGAATCAATATTCGGAGGGCCCTTTACAGAACGTGATCTCAAATAAGGCATTAAGTCATGTATTTGCTGATTTGTATGGTCCTCTTCCTCGCGGTAAATTTGGGTTTAATATGATCCTAGCTTTCAAAGATAATTTTACGAAGTATCTTAAATTATATCCCCTTAAGGGAGCTTCTTCTAAACAATGCGTAAAAAGGGTACTTAGAAACTTTATACCGGAAGTTGGAAGGATGGAAACTTTAATTACGGACCATGGAACTCAATTTACATCAAATGCCTGGCAACAACCCTTAAAAGACGCTGGTATTCGTGTTTCCACGGTTAGTGTATATAATCCTCGAGCTAATACTGAAGAACGTGTTAACCGCGAAATTAACAGGCTTTTCCGTACCTACTGTCATAAAAAACATTCTTCATGGCCCGAATACTTGTCTTTCGTCGAGAATTGCCTTAATAATACACCTCACGAGAGTACCGGTTTTACACCTTACGAACTCATGTTCAACAAAAAACCTGATTCTTTGGTTGATAAAACAATTCAATTCCCAGTATCTGATGATTTATCCCTGGAGGAGAAAATTAATTTAGCTCGTGAACGTACTCTTAAAATGGCTAATATTAGAAAATTACGCCATGATAAACACTCTACTAAAACATATTCAGTAGGTGATCTGGTGTTACTAAAAACCCATCCTCGATCATCGGCTAAGTTAAAAAAGGTTAAGAAATTTTCCTTTCTTTATGAAGGACCATTCGTTGTCGCTTCTGTGAAGGCTTCGAATGCTTACGCTTTAATTTATCCAAATTCTGGTTTACCTAAAGGAATTTTCAATGCAATACATTTGAAGAAATTTAATAATTAATTTTAAAGTTGTCCTAGTACAAATTTTAATATTCATCATTTAGCATTTAAATGATTGCAACCATTTTGACTTTACAATATGAAAAAAAAAAAACTGGCTTTATCAAACAAATTTTTTGATATATTTTTAAATGTTTTTTTCTTTTCGGCTTAAAATATTGTTTTTATTACAAATAATTTAATTAAAAAAAAGAAAGAAAAAAAAAAAAACAACTTCTATTCAGTTACAATATTGTATATATACGTGTTTTCTGTATGTATACATATATGCTTGTTCAAAATATTTTAATGTTTCACACAGCCTTGATAGGGAACGGAGAACGCGTGTATGTACCTGTGTTACATCTACTTCGGTCAAAAAACAACATATTATATATATTGTATTAAAACTGCAGTATGTACCTTTGTATACGGCTTAATTACATTTTTCACTTATAACTGTAATAACTTTACTTATAATTACTCTAGCCTTTGGTAAATTACCTTTATAATGTTATTTGCGTTAGTTTTCATTTATAACGATAATGGCTCATTATTACTTTAACCTTTTGGAATCGTTTCAAATTACTTTTGAAAAAAAAAAAAAAGGATGGCTAACATGTTGGTTCTAGTATACCAACGATCTTTTCTGAATTTTGAACGTTTGTTTCGTTGTAAGTTCGGTACTGCCTCTTTAGATGGCGACACTATGGAGCTTTGACCGAACTCGTGGTATTAAAATTTGAAACTTTTATGGATTTATGATTATCTGGATTCTGGGTGGAACACACTTTAATCCCTTTTGTTCGAACCATGTCGACGGACCCGTCAGGCCGGCGACGTGTGTGCCACCTGATTTTAAAAAACTTTGAAAATTTTGGGGGGTTTATAATATATAGTAGTTTCAGTTTTCAACCTTTGCGGATCTGTCGTTATTTTAGCCGCCCGGCAAGATCCAACCGGCTAAATTCATTGGGATAATTTTTTGGGTTTTTAACGGTTCATGTAACCATCGTGCGTCGTGAAAGCTAAAAAGCATCACTTCGTACAAAATTTTTGTATTATCCCTTTTGTAGAGTCATTTTTTCTATCTTAGTGAATAAGTTTTTTTTTTATTTTATCATTTTGACTATTTTTGTTTTGTCCTGAAAAACTTGTAGGTAATGGGACATCAGTTACCCTATTGAATTAATATTTCCGTTAATTAACGAGCCTTTTAACTTATTTTTTTTTTATTATTTCTTTCGTTTCGAATTAAAAGAACGTAAACTTTGGAACATGCTGTATTTTCCTTTCTTGTTTGAGTTTTTTCTTTCATATATATTGAATAATTTTTATTTTTCGTACCTTTAAAGTTTTATCATACCAATTTCTTTCTATTGTATTCGTGAATTTTTTAATTCCTGGAAAAAGAGGTATTGTTTCACATACTTATTAAAGAAATATTTTTAATTTCTTTCCAATATATCAACTAATTTTTTAAATCATATTTAAAATGGAAGGAAAGTGGTACAAATTTCGTTGTATGTATCAATAATTTTGAATTTTTTCTAAAACATATTTTTTCTTTACCATTCTGCAAATATTTTTTTTTATTATTTTAAACGCATTATGTATTTTTAAAACTTGACATTTTTACGATCATAAAAATAAAGTTAAACAGAAAAATAATTTAATTGGCCTGAGAAAGCTTATTTCATTGTGTTTTGTTGTTTTAAAAAAAAAAAAAATTTTTAAATGTCAGTTTCTCAGGACTTACAAGTTTCAAATAGTTATCTGACACGTGTATGGCAAACATTGAATATATCACGTTGTTTGACAGTGTATTTTTTAACCATTGGTATATAGCTAATGTTATAATATATTTTCTCATATAGATCTTGTGTATTATATACCTATGTTTTGTATTTTAAGTAAAACTTTGTAATATTTGTTATTTGTTTTAGATTCAAACTAACCCATTTTTTTCTCAGAAATTCTTTTTAAATAACTAAATATTTTCATCCTTGTAATATTATGAAATTTGTTTGATTTTATATGAAAATATAAAAATATTAAATGTTTGATTCTGAATGAATAATGTTTATGCGCTATATATCTTTACTATTCTTTTTCAAATTTTTTTTTATTATCATCGATTTGATGCAAATTCTTTTTTAAAAATTGTAGTTGTTTTTT
This sequence comes from Brachynemurus nebulosus, assembly GCA_035578155.1. Classification (NCBI taxonomy): domain Eukaryota; kingdom Metazoa; phylum Arthropoda; class Insecta; order Neuroptera; family Myrmeleontidae; genus Brachynemurus; species Brachynemurus nebulosus. Next base: position 3,931,557 of record JAPWDM010000024.1, read on the forward strand.
CACAACTAACACTAATATTTATGCATTTAGTATGCAATTATTTTTTCTTGTGAAAAATTTTTTTTTAAGAAGGATTTAAAATAACACAATAATTTTCATTCTTAAGGGAAAATTTTGTTTTACAATATATAATAATTAAACTTTGCGATTAATGGATTATAAAAAAAAATTTTTTTTTCTTTTTCGTCTGAATTTAAACAACAAAGTAATTTCATTTAACTATATGTCTTCTGTAAATTTTGTAATTTTTGTAATCACGTTTTCGCTGGTCGTTATAACATTTTCCACTTTCTGTAGGATTTTTTCTAGGTTGATTTTGTCCAGTTCGCATGTATAATTGCTACGCAATTCTAAATGCGAACTGAGGCGGGGGTATGTAATGGTGGCAGGTGTCAGCCGAGAACTTTAGGCAATCAAATTTACACTAATGTAGTGTTGATTGCCTCTATGAAATTGATTGAGTTTTGGGAACTTATCATGAGCTCAAACCCCAGGTAACGTGGTTGATGTCGCCAACTAGCGGCCGTAACGTGAACTATGTGAGGCCGCCATCATTATTGCGATATATTGATTTCTTACACGGAGGGTTGATTTTGTGATTACCCGAACTAAATGATTTTTGACAGAGAATAGCGACCAGCGAACAACGATGAAGGAGTGGTATGTTGATGCTTCGCGCATCACTCACTCACTCACAATGTGACCTTAGATAGGGGCAGACGTAATTCTGTTGTGAGTCATAACAAAGATAAAAAAACAATATTTAAATTAAATTTGTAAAATATTTTTATAATTATTTAAAAAATATAAAATACTTAAAACATAAAATAAATATAAAATATTAAAATAAAACTTTTTTATTATTTCAAAATACCATATTTAAACTTCTATCGATTAATACAATTTTATTTTGTGATCAATAAATTGTTTCGACGCTAAACACACAACGGAGAGTAATTCTTCGACAGAACCCGATACCTTTGGAACTTCTATTAATGTGGCATCCAATTTAGCGCTATTTCTGCGTGGGACAACAAGTAACAGTGTTGGGCGCGAATTTTAAGTAATTTTAAATATAAGCTAAAACCACTCGAACTGTTACAACATATATATATATATATATATATATATATATATATATATATATATATATATATATATATATAAAGAATATTCGTTAATGGCCGTAATGTTTGAAAACGCCTTCACACATTAAACAAAAATATAGTGGATTTTATCAATTTTGTTTTTTAGTAATTTTATTTAAATTTTTTTTTGTCACTACTTGAGTTATGCAAAATTCCATAAATGAAATAGATGATGCAACAGTGGTTGCGCAGTTTAGGGCTTGAATGAATCACGTGGTCCAATTAAAAGGGTAATTAAGTATTATAAAATATTACGTTAATATTAAAATGCATCTAATTGAAGTTTCGGAAAAACTATATTATGGAGGTGATGGTCCGAAAAACTTTTAGCAGGCTACTTTATAAAAATTTTTCTTTTATAATAAAAAATGCACATATACCCATTAATAATAACAATTCACAATTTAGCAGATTTTTAGCTAGACACAGCGACATTTGGGCAACGGAATCCATATAAAGTTATTTCACCAAATTATTTTTTCAAAATAGTTATCGAAGTTCAAAAACATTTCGTACAGATAAACGGTTTTATTATCAGAGGAAAAAATTCTAGCGTCTGTCATTGCTACTTCAACAAAGTTTATTTTGATTCAAACAAATTTCTTTTCCTTTTATTCTCCATAATTCCGGAAGAAATAGTTTAAAGCTGATTAAATTTATTCAACTGATTTAAGTTATAGATTTGTTTTTTCTTTGAAAAGCACTTCCTTATAATACCTATAGTCAACAAGTGTTACAGTTTTAAATAATGATATTTTAATTTATATCAATACTATATAAGAAATTCATGTACAGATGTAGTAAAAGAAACTTATACCTATTAAAGGTTTCTAACAGGTTTCCTACAAATACTTATTAATACAATTCAGTATAACTTTTCAAACTTTGTTTTTACTCTTATATAAAATTTGCATAGTTCTTTCTTGTACCCTTTTATATTTTATTCTATACAAAATAAATGTAATAAATCATTCTAAAATGGGGGAACAATATACACAATACTGTCATTACAAACAGAACAATTGAATTTTATATTAGTGAGAGAGTAAATACTATAATTGTTAACAGAAAATATATACGTACATCCTTTTTTTATAAATTAAACTTGTTTATGGTTCTAGCTCACATCTAGCTGCCATTCGTATAAAATTAGCATAAAAATGAGCGTATCGTTCGTTAAGCTTTTTTTTTTAGTTATCACAATAAAAAATTTATGCATTTCGTTCTAACTAATTTAAAAGTAGTTAAAAATCGTTTGTCGTAAATAACTACATTGTAAAGTATCTATGACATCATACGAAAACAGATAGATATATTTAACAATATAGACCAAATTTACTTATTACAAAAAGGCTATTATTGCCATAAATAAAAAAAATTAGAGAAGATAAGAAAAGTTGTCCTAAACAGAGAAAGAAAATTGATGACGTGTGTTACAAAGAGAATAAACAATCTATATAAAATAAATACATGCTATATACTATGACGCAAAAAACCATTACGACATCGGTACGGCAACGCGGCTTCGGCTCAGCGGTAGTACATACGAGGGGGTTCTAAATTTCGTTTTCGGTACGGTAACGATAGCGGAAAATCAGGGCGCCATGCATTCTATTGACTTCAGCTTCACCCCAGAATGCAAGACGGGTAAAACCACTTCTGAAATATAACTAAAGGGGGTAGCAAAAGTAAATCGTTACTTCGGTTAAATTAAGTTTATTAACATACAAATACATACAGGACCGAAAGTTGAGTTAGACGGAAGTTAATAATGTGTACTTGAACCTTATAATATTTTCACCAATAGGTAATATTCAAAATTTTTTTTACAAATTTTCAGGTAAATAAATTTAAGAACGTTCTTGAATTTTCACAATGTTTGTGACATCATAAAGTTCGGTAATATTCAAAATAATACAGGTTAAGTATTCTCATAAATTGAGTAAATCTTCAAAAATGCTTTATAAATTGGAGCATAAACGGTAAACGTAAGGTTACTCATATAATTAATGTTTCTTTTAATAGAAAGACGCTTAAGTACCGGAAAACTTAAATTTTGTTACCTCCCTTTGTTATGGGTGATTTACTTGTATTTCATACGGAATTCATCCCGAAACATTGGAGTCCGGATGTACTAAAGATGCGGTAATTCAGTTACGCGGTACCAGTTTTCAACCGAAACGATCAATCGGTTCGTTGCAGGCCACAACCTGTCGGCTACACGTGGATCCAACGGGAAGATAAGCGGAATCCTCGGGAATAGATCAGCGTTTCAAATCGATAATTCGGCAGCGTTAACCAGGACGATCGGGAATAAAACTTTATTGACGGTAGATAATCGGTAATCCAGTATATAAATCAATGATTCCAAATCAGCGTTAAATCCAATCCATGAAAGGCGAAATCGAATCGAAAAATTGTAGAAAAGTCGGTAGGATTCCAAAGATCAAAAAATTTAGAAAATCTCGGAAAGATAAAAAAATAATCTCGAAAATGCTCGAAAATCCAAAAATACTCGAAATTAAGGAGAATAGAATGAATGAAGGAAAAGAGAAAAATGTTCTCTGAAAGAAACACGAGTATTTTAGTTTACGAAATATAATAATAAGAAAATAAACTCACCAGAAGAGAACATATAGAAATCGGCAAATAATTATGCAGGCCTTAAACGATCAGCCTGTAACTCGGCAGTGATGATTTTTGAAAATGAACGAGAAAATCAAGAAATAATTGAAGATAGCAAATGATTTTTTCTTTAATACAGTGGTTTTCGAACAAACACTATCGGCAATTCAGACTATTGAAAAGTCGAGAAAAACACTCAAACTACGCGGAAAGCACTTCAAAATGTATTTAGAAGAATAGTAGCTCGATAAAATCTTGATTTACTGCACAAAACGATAATTTTATTCAGCAATTAACTAACCATCTTTACTTAAAACGTCAATTTAAGTTTGACAAGCACTGACAACAACATTGCGCGTAACGAACAGTACATGCGATGCTGCTGAACATCATACAATGTAGGTACAAAATGTATTTAGTGGAACGGTATGAATATAAGTACGATATAGGTCAGTATGCGTAAATTCAATGGAACGCATGTGAGGTTCGTTCCAACGGCGATACTACGGGAAATAAATGGGTTGGTTCGGGTCAACGATAGAAATTAGCAAAAAGAATAAAAGTTTCGTAACCAGACATATATCTGTTTAGACCCGGACATATCAGTTTATTACACTATGGCCGCGATTCGCACTGGATGTAACTTCCACCATTCATACGTTATATTCTCGCCAGAATTACGCGGTTTATGCCTCCTTCTGGTGTCATATCGCATGTTTACTTCATAGAGAGGTATATTATGTGTTGACCCCTCTCCCTTCCCACAAACTGTTTTGAAGGCTTTGACAGGTTCAAGGACATCAGACGATATAAAACACTATCCTAACCCCGACGGGAGAGGTTATTACATTATTTAAGTAAGTGTCCGGGTCAAGACGGATTTGGGGCGTAGACCCGGACAACATGGTACCAATTACATATATACCAATTTGGAAATAGATAATTGTACTTTTAATTACTCGAAAACGGTATTATTTATCGAAATGTAAAAAGTATACCTTTTTTACGTGGAATTATCTGAGGAATCATACTGTTAAGAAATTTGTTTAAATAACTTCAAATTAAAAAAAAAAGACGTGATAACTAACACCTACCACCCAAAATCAGGATTTGATCTTAAGTGGATCTATCTAGAGGGATGTATCTCCCGTATTATTGAGTTTTGAAAATTATTAAACCATTATTTTTGAAAGTACTATCAGCTCTATCAATTACTCAATTACGGTACATAATTCTGGACCATATATATATATATATATATATATATATATATATATATATATATATATATATATATATATATATATATATATATGTATATACATACATACATATATATATATATATACAGGGTGGTCCAGAATTATGTACCGTAATTGCTTGAGCTGATAGTATGTTCAAAAATAATGGTACCTTTTCATCTACACTTTTTTCCAAAACTCAATAATAAGGGAGATAAAACAGAGGGGTAAAATGTAGAGGGGTGGAACGAAACTAACTTATTCTTTTAAAAACAATTTTGGGCGCTCTTGATTACTCGATTCATAATCTAGGGGTGCGTATAAACATTAAGGTAATTAAATTTATGGTATCAATTATTCCATCACTTATGGTTAGGGGATAATTTGGAAATAGATATTTCTACTTTAAATTACTCGAAAACGGTAATATTTATCGAAATGTAACAAGTAAACCTTTTTTGCGTGAAATTGTCTGAGGAGTCATACTATCAACGATTTTGTTTAAATAATTATAAGTTAAAAAAGAAAAGACGTGATAACTCACACCTACCACCCAAAACCACCCCTTAGTCATGAGTGGTGGAATAAGTGTTGACATAAATTTAATCCTGCTAACGCAAAATAGGTACCCCTAAAATATCAATCCGTTATTCAGAAGCGTTTGGAAAATATTTAAGAAATAATGGTTTTCGTTTCACCCCTTTACAGAGTTGTATCTCCCTTATTATTGAGTTTTGAAAAAAAGTGTACATGAACAGGTACCATTATTTTTGAACGTACTACCAGCTCTAGCAATTACGGTACATAATTCTGGACCACCTTGTATATATATATATATATATATATATATATATATATATATATATATATATATATATATATATATATATATATATATAAATCTGGTGAAAATGTTACAAATCCCAAACCCTTGGGATTTGGGATTTTGGAACATGGTTTTTGTTCTTGCAAAAATTAATTTCTTGCCAAAATTTCCACTTATTCAAAAATTTTGTGAAATTTTTTTTACACCATTTAAAAGAGGGGAAAAAATTGCATAGAAAAGGGCTTTAAACTATTATTCTAAATCAACTAGTTTCAGAGAAAACTAATTTTTATAAACGGAAATTCGCTATGTTATGCAGGATGCTGCGACAGCGGTATTTATTATTGAGATATTTGGATTTTTTAGAATTTATTTAGGGGCGTGTCATTAACAGTATATTAGGACAAACACTAGGCGTTTACTTTAATAAATACTTTTCTTAGCTAATTCACTAAAAATATTAGATATCTCTTTTCAGCTAACTACAAAGTAATTACTTAAACGTATGTCGTAGATAATAAAAATATACGGGGATTATGATATCATATAAAAAAGGATATAAATATTTAGCTGCAGAGATCTTATGTTTTTTTATTTAAGGGTCATGATTGCAAAAATGTTCAGAAAGTAGAGGAAGACGAAAAATAGACAAGGAAAGTTATGACGTATATTCCATCCAGAATAAACAAGTTTTATATACATCGAATATAATTTCAAACATCATTAAATGATGCGCGATAAAATTCTGAACAGATACATATCAAATTTAAAACTATATGACAATTATCACGAAAATTACATGTCTAAGTTTGACACCCATTTTATTTCTTTGAAAAACTGGAGAATAGTAATCCTGTAAAATGAGATAGTAAAAGTTGAAATCCGTAGTTTTTATTGGTACAGCTGTTTAGAGGATGTTTTTCTCTCTCTAATGACGTCAAGGACAAATGTTTATTGTAGCAGGTTAATGTAGAAACTACTTACTTTGAAGATTGGTGCAAAGTGTCCGGGTCGAGACCAGAGTTGTGATGTAAAAAAACCAGTATTTTACATTAAATCCGTAAAAATTTGTAGAAAATTTTAAAAAATGTAAAGTACTTAAATCATTTGTCTTTTCACTGACAAAGAATTTATTTTGACGGTTTTTATTTGTTTATAAGTTCACATGAAAAAACGTGTAAACAAAATGTCGACACAAAAATGATTTTCTGCTAGTGGAAGGCCATCCACAACTGACTATACAAAGTTTTAAATTTCCAAATTAACAAACTGAGTTTTGACAGATCAAAAAAACTAGGTACTAAATATTATTTATCTCTCTTTAAATTAACAATAAAATCACTGATGATAATGATGATGAAGATGATTGATACCTTTAATATTTAACTGAATAAATAAAAATCTTTTTAATATTGAATTCTTAAATAAACTATTCTATCAAAACTAACCTTTCTTTTTCCTGTTTGTCCCCATTTATATTTTTAATTTTTAAATTACTTAATTATTAAGTTTTACTTTGCAAATATAGCAAATATTTCAACAGCAAATATGGAATACCATCAGTAACGCTTACATATCTATTAAATTAAAAAAAATTAGTTTTTTACATTTTTTACAGTTTTTCTATCAAAACAAGTATGTGTAAATTACAAAGTTTTTTACATGTAAAAAACTGTAATTTACCCGAAATAAATTACACGCACAACTCTGGTCTAGACCTCCTGTCCGGGTCTAGACGGTTTTACGGTATTGATAAAAATGTAACAAAAGCTGAGAAATTTTTTTTCATTTTGTTAAAGATTATGAAAGTTTAAGAGCACAAAAAAGATCCTTTAGTTTTTTCAAAAATTCAATCGAACAAGACAAAAAAACGGCTCGATGGATTAAATTGAAACTCTGTGGGGCACACATAACATAAGTGTTTTGCTCGATATTTTCAATTCAGCGCTTTATTTTCCAAAAAGCCACAAAAAGCTCTTTTTTTCTTGTTTTTCCAAATTCATGTAGACATGTAGAGTATGCAAAAAATTTTTTTTTCGAAATAATAATGCCTTGTAAAGAATTTATTCAGGTTTTCAAAACTCATCTTCAATTTTCTGTGCGATCATTGGTTGCTGAGATATCGATGGTCAAAAATGAAATGATCCTTTTCCATTCAAAGTCCAATATCTCAGCGAGAAGTGGTCGTATAAAGATCCAAAAAAAAACGAAATTATAGCTGAATAAGGAAGTTATTCGGTCCATATGGTGGTTAAATCGGAAAAATTTTTTCCAAGTCCGTGGGCCAAAAAATGGAACCGAAAAAATTACGAAAATTTTTTTTCAGGGTATTTATTAGGTTTGAGCGATACATGTTGCTTTGAAAATTTTTTCATTGCAAGATCTCAAAATTAGAAACTTCCAGCTTTAAATTGCTTTCTTTGCGACTCCGATGCGACCATTTTTCACGAAGATACAGCCATTCGAAAAATCGTTAAAAATTTGGAATTTTTTTTTTTGATCCTTTAATTTTTTCCGCTAGTATATAAGTATATACATAAAACATTCCTAAATTATATTTAAGTAATTTTTCCAGTTGTATAATTTTCAATTCGTAATAATATTAGTTATTAGCTATAAGATTATACAGTTTCAGGTGGAATAAATAATCTCATATTTGTATTTTCGTAGGTTATTGCAGGTCTCAAGATTCTTAAAATAATTCGTCAAAATTTTTGAAACTCATCCTAAAATAATGGAAACATTTTTTCGGATATTCTCGTAATTTTTCATACATGGTGTAAAATTTTCCTCTTAATATCGTATCACACCAAAGAGAATGAACCCAGTAATCTCTTTCACTATATTTTTTTTTGCGTTTAATAACAAGTGCAGTGAGCATAACCGTCTCCTAGAAATCCATGTTTGCGAATGAAGTACACATTTTTATAAATCATCGGCGACTGTCACTCTCAGTGTGCGTACACAAATAATGTTCAGCGACACGACATTGACAAAAATATTTTTATCGCCGTGACAAATGTCGCTCGTGGGCACATAGCCTTAGAGTGAAAGCATACTACCATTGCAATATGACTGGTTGCAGTACTAACGGCCATCTTTGTATCACTCACGTGTAATGTTTTTAAGGAATAATTTATGACTTTGTGTCCAATTCTCAGAAAAATAGTCAACTGTTTTAAGAAATTTTGGACTATTTATTTATTTAAAACATATTTTGTATCCCTTTTTAACTCATAAGTTTGTCCGTTTTTAGAAGCTTATAGAATATTCTAGACCTTTCTATGGTTTCTTCCATTGCAAAACGACTCGTAAAACATTTTAAGAGTTTTTTTACATCATTCCGTTTTGAGTAACTGAATCGATCACTTCGTAAATCATTATTCGTGCTGCGATCAGCAAACCTACCTATTAAGGGGCTGTCCATTAATCACGTGAAGCTTGAAAGGGGGGGGGGTCCTATAAAAAATCACGAAATATCACAAGGGGGAGGGGGGGTAGAGTAATATATCACGTGTATTTATTTTTTCGGCAAGTGCGCGATACTCAACCGAAAAGCGGCGTTACATGTATTTATTTTTTCGTCAAACGCGTACAAAATCGAAAACGGCTTGTAGTGTGATCTTGATTCGCTGTCAATATAATAGTCTAGAGATGCACAATGTTCGTCCTTCCCGCATCCTCACACGACGATCGAACGGTAGATCGAGAGAGATTCTCTGCGTAGTGCGCGAAAATGATGACGCCGAGTGGCTTGATGAAACCGATGTTGATCTTCAACAAAGCACTGTGCCAACAACTGATTTGCAAGATGCTTATCCAGTTATTGGTGTTGAAGAAAGTCTTACTAATCCGTGGTCCGAAAATACTGTACATTAAGTAATGTTCATGTATTAGTACAAAAAAGTTTTTCGCATTGCTATTATTTTTTGTCAATCAAAAAAAAAAAAAAAAAAAAAAAAAAATTGTAACCTTTCTGTCTACCTCTGAACGTTATTATAGTAGTGTTTAATTTTCTATAATAAAATTAGATGATACTTATACCAGTATTTTATAAATATTAAAAAAAATTAGATTCTTTGCAGGTACGAAAAAATACACGTGATATAGGGGGGAGGGGGTAGCCTTAAACCTCACCATGTATCACCAAGGGGGAGGGGGTGTTAAAAAATGCAAAAAAAAACATCACGGGATTAATGGACGGCCCCTAAGTAAAATTACTATACCCACATTTTTATCGTAATACCGTGTTTCGAATAGCGAAATACAAAATTTAATTACAAAAGTATTGCAATTCGCGAATTCGGAATTATCAAGTACTTCGTAGCACGTAAAACTATTTATTGAGTATTTCACAAACATTCAATTCGTAATCCAAGCAACAACGTATTTGTGAATTATATTGTGCAACGTTTAGATTAATCGAACATTCGAAAATTGTTATTTGTTAATTTTAATTAATATTAAAATAAAACTGTTGACTACAAGTGCTGTTATCATTTAGTGTCATTGACCTTCGCCTTTGAGTTAGAAGTCCGATCCTCTGCAGAAATTGAATATACTAACATCAAATACTCAACGCGCAACAACCTTCGGCAAAAGTTTGCCTGGCATCCCTAAACAAATAACTGATAAAAATTATCCTTGACTACTAGAAGAAGATCAACACTCGCAGGCGCTAATTACGCAGAACGATAACTACGCTTCAGGGTGAATAAAAGAGTTCTTTGAATCACTATAAAAAAAATAAGAAAGTCATTATTTCGAAGTCCGCCATTTTGTTATTTTTCGATAAAATTAATTATTCTATTTCCGACCAGAATGACATATCTATAGATTAAGACTAATTAAGAATTTTTGATTTCAAATGTCCCCAAGAGTCGAAATCACCCGGGCCATCCACGTGTTTCCTTTTTTTTTGAGGCGCCAACTTTAATTGATAATAATAATAATAATAATAATAAAACAAAATTTAATTTTTTCAAAAAAATTTTTTTGTTACCTTAAGATGTAAATAAAAACATTAACAATTTAAAACTTTTCATTTTTCCTTTTTCAAAAAAAAAAAAAAAAAAGAAAATGCCGCTAAAAATAGTCATGAAAAACAGTTCGAGTTACCAGACTACTACCTTAGCAACTGTTTGTACAAAATAATAACTTAAAAACAATACGATCAAATCGATTGAAACTTTGCATAAATATTATGGTATTGACACTTTTCAAAATTAACATTAAATAAGTAATAACCTCCAAAAATATTATATGAATGTGCGATTGATTCACCCTCGTATTTTAAGTCTTATGTATTTTAAAAATGTTATTCTCTTTATGCAGGATGCAGAGGCAGAGGGTATTTTGATTCTTAACATAAATCAATTTATCTTGACAAATTTTGAGAAACTAGAAATTAATGAAACTAAACTCGTTAACAAAATTTAAAAACATTATTAAAATTATGAGATGTAAGCATATTAAATTTCGTCTGAAACCGAAACCTAAGAAAAATCGTAATTTAGATGGTTTCATTTTGTGAATAAACCGAAACTGAGAACTGAGCCGTCATTAAATTGTGCACAACCGGAACTAAACCCGAAATCAAAAGAACTTGTTATTAAATTAGGTACAGCTTTTTGGACTTTGTCTGAAAAATGAGTTGAAATCTTAAAAAATGTTTAAACATACTTTATATTTTTGATATAAGAAAATCGGTACAATGGACAAGTGCAATTAAATAATAAATACCTAGGTAGATAAAAATTTATAGCTTTATAAAAGGAACGACAAACTTATTGTTTCATTATAATCATAAACTTGATTCATTGTAATTTTCAGAACATAAAACTCAAGAAAAATATGTTTTCGATAACACTTTGTCAAATGTGTCTCCAGTATTTCATAAAAAATCTTACAGGCTGAAGTAAAAATGTGAAAAATAATTCAACCAAGCAATTAGTAAACTTTATCAGTCCTAGACATTTTATTCTGTTCGGTCATAGAAAATATAATCATAAAATACTAGCTATGAAAGAAAACATAAAATGGAAAATGGCAACTGAACATAAAAAAATTTATCGCCAACATTATTTTTTAATAAAAAAGCAAGAGAAAATCTATAAAAGAATAAATAAAAGTAAAGGTTGCTTTGATTTTTGTTTTTAGTAAGTTAAAATACGGTAATTGAATGTGATTGAAATTTATGTCAAACTTTAAATTGTTCTAAAAATCTATGGCGATTTCAGCGGATAGGCTAGGTAGACCCAGGGCTACTCAAAAATTTTTAAAAATAAAAAAAAACGAAAATTTATAAAAAAATATGATTTTTTTGTTCACCAACTAGAATTTTTAACACAAATGCTTTGTCGTATTATTTATTCTGTAAAATATGTTATTATTAACGACGGAGGTACGGACCTTTTCTGTAGGGTGTAAATATATGTTAGTGGTAGCGTTGAAAACCCCACAGAAAGGCCTGGGTTCGAACTCCTGATCACTACGCTAGACTTGCGGGAATTTAAGGGTGTCCACTTTTCACTCAATAAAATAATGGTTTCAATTTAATAATTTTATTAACAAACAAATAAATAAAAGACACAGGAAACAAAATAGGAACATTAATGACATAAAATACAACAAAACAAAATAGGAATTTTCCCCAAATAGACAGGTAAACATTTATAAACAAAAGTTAAAATATAAGCGACAGAATCAGGACTTACCTGGACACAAGTTATTCCCGTGGTTTAATTACAAGCTCTTGCTATTGGCCACCAAAACAAACTCCCCAATTACGACCTTGAGCATGTTAAATTACCCTGAGTAGCCCATCCCCGTGCTAGCAACTAGCTACAAGCTCCAGTGCTCTTTACCGCTCCGTACTGTTCTCCTCGACTTTTCTTCCTCCGACTACTCCCCGACTACTCTACTTTGACTACATCGCTTTGACTACTTCTTTACTTCTCCACTCTGACTACTTCTTTTGACTACTCTCCGACTTCTCCGCTCCTTCTCCCCGATTACTCTCTTCGACTACTCTTCCCGATTATCATTTTACAATTCTTTTTATATTAATCGTTTGACCCACATAATCACGTCATTTTTATCAGAGTCAGCAGAAAGTATGAATTAGTAAATCGTCGATATTTTTTGGTTGTTTGTTTTGGTTTGCTGGCCTCGTTAACAACTTGTGTCCAAACAAATGGCCCGATTGCAACATTATTTAGTTTTAAGTGAACTTTCGAATCGAAAATTCAGCTCTTACAGGCAAAATACCTAATTATTTTAAGGTTCGGAAAAAATACACAGGTATGTCAACTTATAAAATTTAGGATTGTAATTATCAGAAGGCCTTCAGTAAAAGTTATAAAGTTAATAAAGTTTTTACTACTGTACATAAGTACAAAGTTTAATCAAGTGCAAACCAATAGCATAAATAAGTAATCATAAAATTATTTCAATGAATATCATTACTGTGGGGATATTGTCGAACCGAGTTTTACACTGCTAGTGAAATTTGTTATGTAATATATATATATATAGTATGTGAGTAGTAGAAATATAGCGTTTTGAAAACCACCATCCCACCAACCGAGTTTTTGAGTGACCTCGGATGGTGGTAAACTCTACCCTGAGTGGTTCTAAAAACCTCACGCGGTGAATGGAGGAATGTTTTGGTGTGTAACCTAACCGAACCCAACGAAACTTAGTGTAACCTAGCGGCACCTAACGAAATTTGGTCTAACCTAACGGAACCTAAGCAAACTTAGCTTAACCTAATAATTCTACTTTTCACTGCTAGATGGTGTTGCTACTCTGGATACTAGCGAACCCTGTAAGTAAATTTGAAAAATTGTCAATAGATGGCGCTGAAAATCATTTGATAGCTATACTTTTTACTACTAAATGTTGTTACTAGTCTGGATACTTGCCAACCCTGTACTTAAATTTGAAAAATTGTCAATAGACGGTGCTAAAAATCCTTTGATATTTATATTTTTCACTACTAGATGGCACTCCTAGTCCGAATTATAACCGGATTCTGCCTTTAAATTCATAATTTTATCAAAAAATAGCGCTACTATTTCGAATAAACTCCGTGCTTTACACGTAAATTCAAATTTCGCTAATAGATGGCGTGTAAGCTCTGATTATCGTAAAATTCATACATTTTATTCAAAATAAAAACACATTTTTATATTCTAATAAATTTATTTAATAGAAAAAGAAATATTTTACAATAAATTGATAATAAAATATTTAAATGTTATTACAATAATGGTTGTATATGGATATAACATTTTCCATGGCGTAAGTTGCTTGAGAATGATGGCCGTATCGGGGACTTGTGTATGTCGATTTTATGATTCCTAGCTTGGGACAAATTGCTACTTCCTCAAAGTTCATGATGGGCGCTGATGGTAGAAGTCGTTTCAAGTATCGCACTGTTTCTTCACCTTTTGTATAGATGGTTCGAGTTCCATGTAGAGTGTTTAATAAAATGTATTGTAGTTCTTCGTATTCAATATATCCATCTATGCAGGAAAACCCATGGTGATTTTTCCGCAACCAACGAGCTGTGCGCTGATTTTTTCACTTGATCCGCAAAACGGTATTGGTGATTTGAATATATAGTGTTGTAGTATATAATCTTCACCTTAATTTTCGTCCGAAGAATCGAATTTCAACACTGTCAATTCCTTTATGTAGAATTCCCTCTTTGTTGTGCTTACAAAGCCTTGGAAATCAACAGTTGCCGCATCGGTCGTCATTGTGCGATGTCTAGAGCGAAACTAGTTGATTTATAATCGGATTGCGGTGTTTTATACATATTTGTAACAATATTTGGCAATTATATTGAACATCACGATCATGTAGTAAAAGACAGAATGCTGATGTATTCTCTGGCACCTCCTTCAACGTTTTAAATTCAATTCGAATATCAACCGGTCCACTTATCAATGATTCGTTTTGATGCGAACAATCGATGAATATGACTGGAGCGATATTCTTGAATTGTGCTTTGCTTAAAAGCGGTTCATTCTTCTTACAATCATAATATGCTTGTTGAAATTTCGAGTACATGTGATATGCTACTGCATATTTATCATTATTGAAATCCAAATTCAAATCCATGTACGGGTATTTCGCAGACTTTAAATAAAATTTAACGTCTAAAAGTTCACAGTGATCAAAAATGCTGGAATCTTTATCTTTTTTATTTCGTCGATCCGTTTGTAGAGCGAATATAATGTAACGCGGCTTCTTCAGCTGAGTCAATATTTTCACCGTTCAAATGTTTTGTCTTGCCGTCGGAATCTTTGGTTGTATATGCATATCCCATGATCGAAAATCAATTGTAATATCTCGACTACTTTCCACATATTTCAACAACTTCAGTTTTTGTTCATCTACAACTTACTGTAGCGTGTGGAACCATCCATTGAATTTTATGTATATGGAAAGTGACGTCATCCGGCGGTGATACAACTGCATCGAGATCCGTCCGAGCCCGAGTCAAAATTAGTTGATGTTTTGCGTTGATAATAACTTTCTTGTAATGATTAAGAAATCCAAACATTCGTGCCAATGGTAGACATAAATTGAAGAATCCTTTTTCCGTTACTTTAATTGTTTTTTCCGGACACCAACCAGCCTTGTAGAGTTTCAGTAAATCATCTCTCATGAACACACCATGAAAATTGGATAAATAATTGTTTCCAAACTGGTAGACGTCGCGATCAGTTAATAGTCAATCGGGTAGCTCGTTTAGCGGTTTTTTGATTCGAAGTAAGGCCCCAAACCCCTTCTGTATGGTTTCAAATAAAGTCCAGTTTCAGATTTGGATCCGAGAGCAATTGCTTCCCTTATCCTGTTATGGCGCTCATTTTCACTCAACTGTTTCTTTGCGGTTTTATAAGCATTCACTGCTTTCGAAACACCAGCAGCACCTTCAGCAAGTGACCCTACAGCGGACAAGCCGGCGCAAAGTGGAACTAGGAATGGTATTTTGGAATTGGAATGATTCTCGGTGTTGTAAACTGATTGCCCTTCTTCTTGAAAATATTCGTCGCAGCTCTCAGTGTAAATTTTATTGCATTCTCAATAGTTTTTGACTTCTTTGTCTTCAATATACTTCTCAAATCATGAATTCTGGAGCCAAATATTAATTTCTGTCCTTTTTTGTTCTTCTTTGAATGACCTATTCCAATTTATACTTTTGACTTCATCGCGTTCGTTACAGCCCAAGCAGCAGCTCGATCACCAAGATTCGCGTCTGATGATTTAACTCGTTACCACATTTTATCAGCTAGAATTAAATCAGCTTTATGTCGATCTCGAATATTTTAAATTTTGAATAGGCGATGTCGAGCTCTTTGCGTGCAGCGTCCAATTTGTTGATACGTGGATCACCTCGTAGCAATCCCAGGCAGTCTAGTTCCAGGTCCACAATACTGATAGCCAGGTATGTGAAGCTTAAATGGCAATTTGTTATTACCCCGCTTACTATGCCACAGCCAGATTTTTTTACACCGCTTGTCTTCTCACGACTAACCGCTAGTTGTTTCCGCATCGACATTTTAAAGTGAACTGAAAACAGGAGAACATATGCTGTACTATTTATATATGTTATAAATATGATGATAATTTACTCAACTTTATTACAAGTAAAGGTCTCGAGGCTGGACCTATCGATTTTGATGAAACTTAAATATGTTGTGGAACACTAAAAATTAGCTCTTCAAATATTAGGGTAAAAATTTAAGTTTTCAAATATCTCGAAAACAGTAAAAGATAGAGCAAAAGTTTAAATTGGCGATATTGCTCTTTTTTACAGAGCTATCTTTTAATATGCAATTTGTTCCAATTACCTCAACAGGGTTGGTTGGTGGTTAAAATTTGGGGGTTAATTTTGCAAAAAGGGACTGAAAAATAAACAATATAAAAATTCTGTTTTCAGATTTGAAATCTACATCAAAAAATCTATTTGAACTGTTTTTGCTCAATGTCCTAATGTTAAGTCTAGGGGTACTCCTTGGGTAGTTCAAGAAGTTCTTCTTCATGGAAAATAGTTTAAGACAATTAGAATAACGTAGAAAAAAAATTCTCGAATTCAAAATTCAGTTTGAGAAACACTGAAGAGGGGGTGAGTTACCCTCTTAAATTACATATACTGGTTTACATACACCCATTTTTACTATTAACACACTGACAGTGGGTAATAACGTCACAGTAAGTGGTTCTGCAGTTGGACTATCGTATGTAAGGTTTTAATTAGGATGGTTTTTAATGGATATTATAGTTTTCGTTATCGAAAATTATCGATACAGAAAATAACGATATTTTCAAAATGAATGGAAACCTAATAAAAACCTTATATACAATAGTCCAACTTTAGAACCACTTATTGTAATTTTATTACCGACTGTCAGTGTGTTAATAGCAAAAATTAGTGTATATAAACTAGTATGTAATATAAGAGGGTGACTCACCCCCTCTCCAATATTGCTCAAACTGAATTTTGAATTCGAGAATTTCATTTCTACGTTATTCTAATTGTCTTAAACTATTTTTCATAAAGAAGAACTTCTTGAACTACCTAAATAGTACGACTATTCGACACAGTCACCCCCTAGTTAACTACCCTTAGACTTAATATTAGGACGTTGAGAAAAAACTAGTCAATTAGACTTTTCGACGTAGATTTGAAATATCTAAACAAAATTGCATATAAATAGATAGCTTTTTAAAAAAGAGCAATATCGCAAATTTAAACTTTTGCTCTACTTCTTACTGTTTCTGAGATATTTGAAAAATTAAATTTTTAACCCAATTTTTGAAGGGTGATTTCACCCCCTCAAACCATTTTTCCGCATATAAAAAAATACGTGTCCCTTAGTTTTTAATGTTCTACAACATATTTAAGTTCCATCAAAATCGATAGGTTCGGCCTCGGGACCGTTACTTGTTAGTATAAGAAATAATGTTATTTGATGAACATCGACGATGTCTTTCTTCTTCATTCGTTAAACCGCAGGAGAAACTACCAGTGAAAAATTCCGAGCTTTCGGCTGACGATGACAGCACTGATTTGTGCTACGGACGAGTATTAGAACGATCCTCTCTGGTCCAAGTGGATGCGGCAAAATGTCACTTTTTCTATCACTTATCCAAGATCCTAATAGTGTAGCATTTGAAAACATTACGTCTATTCAAAATCATTGCATAAACCGAAATATCAAGATCACAAACGAATCATTAAAAGTTTGGGTTATTTTACATTCTCCAATAACGATGATGTCATACCACCGAAAGAAGCACAACCAAATTCGCTGGTAATATTCGACGATGTATCTTCGCGGGAGAAAAAAGCTATAATAGAAGAATATTTTAGCCACTCTCGACACTACAATGATGATTGTTTCCACTTGACGCAAACGTATACAACGACACTCAAACAGCATGTACGGGATAATGAGAATCTTGCTGCAGTCTTCAAACAGGATGATCTCAACTTCAGACGTATCTATGATGATCATATTAATTCCGACGTGTCGTTCAATCAATTCAAAGAATTCTGCAGAGAGTGTTTACGTTATAACTATGAGAGCTGGCAGTACATTATCTCAAGATATTTCAATACAAAATATTCCAGAAAATGTTTTCTTAATCGTATCCAGAAGAAGAACAAAACGTATTTGAAACATCAAAATTTCCTGGATCAGCGCAAAGTTTTGCTCAAAAATTAATGCCGACACCTGAAGATTTGCCAAAAGAGTTTGGACCAATAGCAAGAAAATACTTACAACTATACCCTCAGCCAAATAACGGTATTGATGTAGTATACGGACCGTACAAAAAAGACGATGAAAGGATAATTGGAAATCAATCGTTTCAAATATCTGGTGACGATATAATAGTCGGTGATATTATGTATGAGGGAACACTTGAATTATATA
Organism: Brachynemurus nebulosus; assembly: GCA_035578155.1. Lineage (NCBI taxonomy): Eukaryota > Metazoa > Arthropoda > Insecta > Neuroptera > Myrmeleontidae > Brachynemurus > Brachynemurus nebulosus. Next base: position 3,950,350 of record JAPWDM010000024.1, read on the forward strand.
AGTCGATTTTCATGAATGTACCGAAAAGTGGTTCATACTATGCTAAAGATTTAAATGCGTATAATCAATTTTAAAGCAAACAAATGCACACAGACGAAATTACAGTCCAAACCAGCAAATAAAAGGTAGCTCGCGTTATAAATACATAAACATTATTAGTCAGTTGTTCCCAATCAGTTCCGCTAGAAAACAAATACCAAGAAAAATATATGATACAAGAAGTCGTGTCGGAAATGCTCCAACATCTGCTAATGTGTATAGTTATTAGTACATTGTTATTTAGTGTCTGTAACCATAATATACTTATTAAAATTATTATGTTAATGTAACTGTACGAACATTTTATTAAAGTATTTGTTATTCTAACAATATTTTTTGTTATCAGAAACCTTTTTTTTTAGTTAGGATAACAAAAAAAAATTACTTATTTAACTAACAAATGGTCTAGCAAACTTACTATATGAAAATTGCACTGACGTCATTGGACATAGTTTATCATTTTAAATATTGCTTGTTTGCCGAAAGTACTGATACCCGCGATTTTAGATCTCTGCTCTCACTTATAAAGGAGATATGGGGGTAACAACCCCTAACGATATTTTCTCTTTTCTCAGAAACTACACGGAGAGAAAAATCATATAATTTTTATAGATAAAATTTCAGAAAAATTACCATGCTCTCTTATAATGCGTGCGCGATCGACGACCAAAATAAAAAATATGTGCTAGCATGTTAAAATTTAATGTGCTAACACAACTTTTATCACATTCTTATGCATATATGTTATAGTTTAATTCTTGTTGTCGTACTCTTTCATTTGCGCATCTGACCCGCAATTTATGTTGCTTGGGCGGTACCTGTAAAAACTTCGAACCTGTAAGAACTGTATGATGCATACAAAAATGATTGCCAACAGTATATTCCAATACTAAAGATAGTGAAGTAACAAAATTATGAATTAAACGGTGACATCCCCGTCCTCTAATACAGTGTAATGAATACTGCTTGGTGCTTGTAACACAGTCTAATGGATCAAGGTGCTTGGTCCGACGCGTCCGACCAAGTTGGTCGTCCAAACCTATGGTTGGCTATGTGACTCGCTATGAGCGAGGTACATTTCAACAGCGTTCACAACAAACACAACCTTCTTTCCATTTTTTTCTTTCTACTATTAGCAGATAGCATTTCAAATATTATAATACAGCATGGTAATTTTTGTAAGAAAAACAAAAAATATTTTTTTGTCGGCAATGGAACTTTTTACTGTGCTGTTTTACAAATTTTACGGAACTAATATTACGGAAACAATATTCTGTCCTTTAAATTTTCTATGATTAATTATAATTTTTATATTTTTACCGTACAAAATTAAATATGTTCGCCTTTTACACGTCGATTATAGTGCTGAGCACAGTAATTTTTATATGAATTTTCTCTCCGTGTATGATAGATATTTGAATGAATCGAGCGCCAAAAAATAGATATCAATCAGCTCTATATTTGGTATTTTTTTATATTTTTTGATTAATTTTCAGAAGTGTAAAACACTATATTTATTATTTAAGGGTGGTTTTTTATATGAACCACTGAAGATACACTAACCAAATAAATATTATATAATCATCTGAGAGTCTGCTCTACCATATTATAAATACAAAAGTTTACATTTGGTGGAACATGGTTTAAAAAAATAACGAATAGGGTAAATGCAGGAGAGATGTTCCGTCGGGAGATATGCCGCAATAGCCATAATTCGTTCGCTGATTAATAGATAGCGCTAATAATGGATTATATGGTTAAAATAGTTTGCTAATTTACGCTGTATATGGTTACATTTATGATTAGTGCATTAGTTTAGAAATTATTCAACTTTTAGCGAATTTCCAGAATGGAATTCAGATATTACAGCCACTGTCATGACGCGACCTGAACTCGGGACCATGGCAGAAATTTGTTTTGAGGTCCCTAGGAACCGAAAATAATATTCACTAAAATTTATATATATATATATATATATATATATATATATATATATATATATATATATATATATATATATATATATATATATATATATATATATATATATATATGTATATACATATATATGTATTTATATATATATATATATATATATATATATATATATATATATATATATATATATATATATATATATATATATATATATGCGTCCGCACGATAACTCTCGAACGAAATGTCCTAGGTTTACGAAATTTGGTGAGAACGTTGGAAGTCGAAAAATCTTGGATGAGTTCTTCAGCCAGACACGTCGGATGCCAGGAACATGGTTTTTGTTCTTGCAAAAAATTAGTTTTTTGCCAAAATTTCCCCTTATTCAAAAATTTTTGCGAAATTTTTTTACACCATTTAAAAGAGAAGAAAAAATTACATAAAAAAGGTCTTTAAACTTTTTTTCTATGTCAACTAGTTCCCGAGAAAAACGATGTTGTTTAGAATGTGATTATTTTATCGTATAAAGTGTGAATTTAATCACATCCTAAGTACATATTCGACACAATATGGATATTTTGTGTATAAGGGGTAGTATATGGATATTTTGTGTATAAGGGTACAAAACCATTTCATTATCCGTACTACCATTATGCGTACGGTTTGTGTGTGTTGTATATACATATACAGTCTAGGTGAGAAAATTTTCAAGTAAACAAAGATTTTTATGTAAACAAGTTTTTAATTTTAGCGAATTTCCAGAATGGGATTCAGCTATTATTTAACATATACAGGCGATTATTTTGAAAGTTAACATAAATATATGATAAAATTTCCAGAATGGAATTCAGCTATTACAGCCACTGTCATGACGCGGGGGGCATGACCTGAGACCGGGACTGTGGCAGAAATTTGTTTTGAGGTCCCTAGAAACCGAAAATAATAGTCACTAAAATTTATATGTATGTATATATATATATATATATATATATATATATATATATATATATATATATATACATATATATATATATATATATATATATATATATATATATATATATATATATATATATATGTGTGTGTGTGTGTGTGTGTCCGCGCGATAACTCTCGAACGAAGTATCCAATTTTTACGAAACTTGGTGAAAACATTGGAAGTCCCAAACCCTTGGGTGAGTTTGTCAGCCAGACACGTCGGATGCCAGGAACATTGGTTTTGTTCTTGAAAAAAATTAGTTTTTTGCCAAAATTTCCACTTATTCAAAAATTTTTGAAAACTTGAAAGTCGTCCAAGAGTGGAATTCAGCTATTACAGCCACTGTCATGACGCGACTTAAACCCGGGACCATGGCAGTTTGTTTTGAGGTCCCTAGGAACCGAAAATAATATTCACTCAAAGGCTATTGGCAGATAGGCATGGGTAGAAATGCCCCCGCACGAATTGTGTTGGTTTTTTTTCTGCTAACTGCTTTCGATATAAGATTACAATTTACTGAGTTTCAACCCTTAAAAACTCACCCTTTGGGGGTAAAAAATTATTTTTTGAAAATCACAAAAAATTTATAACTTTTTAGTGGCTTGACGGATTTGGCTGGAATTTTTATATGTTTTAGATACCTCTATAGTGTACCTCAGAAAAAATTATCAGCTTCAAAAAAAAAATATAACCCCCCCCCCCCCCAAAAAAAAAAATTGTTTAATTTTTCAATATTTTTTTTCATCAACTTGTAGCTATAGTACAATCACCAAAATTTTTTTGCAGTCTTCCTACTATGACTGATATAACATATAATTTTTTCAGATTTTTTCTCCGGGTGCGTCATAGTTAAAAAAAATAAAATGTCCAAAAGGATTTTTTTTTTCGAAGTTATGTTCGTTGTACAATCACCAAAATATTTCTACAGGTTCCTCACTATGATCAATAGAACATATAATTTTTCCAGAATTTTTTTCCGGGTGCATCATAGTTAAAAAAATTGAATGTCCGAGAATATTTTTTAGAGATAGGCATAGGTTTCCGGGTACTCAATCGATTGGAAATCGTTTACACATTTTGAATATGTTCATAAAAACATTTGTGATTGCTTAGTTTTCGAAAAAAAAAAATGGTCGACTCAAATCTTCAAATTCCGCAATCAGCCAAACACTTTGGTGAAAAAAATGTTGGTGATTGTACCATAGCTACAAGTTGATGAAAAAAAATATTGAAAAATTAAACAATTTTTTTTGGGGGGGTTATAATTTTTTTTTTAAGTTGATAATATTTCTGAGGTACACTATAGAGGTATCTAAAACATATAAAAATTCCAGCCAAATCCGTCAAGCCACTAAAAAGTTAGAAATTTTTTGTGATTTTCAAAAAATAATTTTTTACCCCCAAAGGGTGAGTTTTTAAGGGTTGAAACTCAGTAAATTGTAATCTTATATCGAAAGCAGTTAGCAGAAAAGAAATCAACACAATTCGTGCGGGGGCATTTCTACTCATGCTTATCCGCCAGTAGCCTTTATATATATATATATATATATATATATATATATATATATATATATATATATATATATATATATATATATATATATATATGTATTTATATATATATATATATAATATATATATATATATATATATATATATATATATATATATATATATATATATATATATATATATGTGTGTGTGTCCGCACGATAACTCTCGAACGAAGTATCCAATTTTTACGAAACTTGGTGAGAACATTGGAAGTCCCAAACCCTTGGATGACTTCGTCAGCCAGACACGTCGGATGCCAGGAACATGGTGTTTGTTCTAGCAAAAAATTAGTTTTTTGCCAAAATTTCCACTTATTTTTTTACACCATTTAAAAGAGAAGAAAAAATTACATAAAATACCCCTGTCGCAGCATCCTGCATAACATAGCGAATTTCCATTTACAAAAGTACGTTTTTCTCGGAAACTAGTTGATATAGAGTAATTGTAAATAAAAAATACCTCTGTCGCAGCATACTGCATAACATAGCGAATTTCCATTTACAAAAGTACGTTTTTCTCGGAAACTAGTTGATATAGAGTAATTGTAAATAAAAAATACCCCTGTCGCAGCATCCTGCATAACATAGCGAATTTCCATTTACAAAAGTACGTTTTTCTCGGAAACTAGTTGATATAGAGTAATTGTAAATAAAAAATACCCCTGTCGCAGCATCCTGCATAACATAGCGAATTTCCATTTACAAAAGTACGTTTTTCTCGGAAACTAGTTGATATAGAGTAATTGTAAATAAAAAAAACCTTCTTTATGTGATTTTTCCGCCTCATTCCGCCAAATTTTTTTCACGAAAAATGTCCAAAACCCCGTAAACGTTTTCACGTAATTTCTTAAAAATAAGATGTTTCGTTCTTGAGTTATCGTGCGGGCACATTTATATATATATGTTTACTAAGTGTCCGCACGATAACTCAAGAACGAAACATGTTATTTTTAAGAAATTTCGTGAAAACGTTTACGGGGTTTTGGACATTTTTCGTGAAAAAAATTTGGCGGAATGAGGCGGAAAAATCACATAAAGAAGGTTTTTTTTATTTACAATTACTCTATATCAACTAGTTTCCGAGAAAAACGTACTTTTGTAAATGGAAATTCGCTATGTTATGCAGGATGCTGCGACAGGGGTATTTATTATTGAAATGTAAGTTTTTTAACATAGATATTTTATTAAGCATTTAATTCATTCGAATTTAAGAATGTATATTGCATTATTTTAAGGAAAACTAGATTTGTTGTTAATTTAGGTTTATTTTAAAAGTACTGTATAAAATTTTAGGTTAGAATTCCGCACTATGCTTGCTATAGCAACATGCGGCATCTATCCCAACAAAAAAGAGAGATGCCGCATTTAAAGTTGGTATAGATGCCGCATCATATTACATATTCAAAACATATACCTTAATTATACAATTTTATTTTCGGCTATAAATTATGCCACGTAATTATAAAAGATCCAGTAATGAGTCAGGAAAAGCTTTCGTATTAGTGAAGATAACGAAAATAATGATGATTTCCTGTGTATTGAATGTTTTGGAAAGTACTCAAAAACAACAAAAAAAGTTAACTGGTTAAGATGTGTAAAGTGCCAAAAATGGTCACATATGACATGTAGTGTGCATGGAGATGTGTGTAATATATGTTTAGGAGAATCGCTGCGCCAAAAAAGTGGAAAATTTTTAATATGACCTATGCGACGTCTCTCCTTCTTTGATACGGCATCTCTCCCATGAGTGTGGGAGAGACGCCGCTTTGCAGGCTCTACAAAAATGTTAATTGTGAATCCTTTACGGTTGAGAATTTAAGTTTATTTATTTATTTATTTTTTTTAAAATTAAAATTGGGGTACTGCTGCCGGTAGATGGCGCGGTCAGCAGCACCCGGTGGCATCGCCAACTAAGGGGATGCGACGCCGAAACGAGAGATATAAATAAAAACAACACGTAAAGACAGGGACACATAAATGCACTAGACAACGGACAAACATACACGTATAAAATCCAACGATAAGCCCTGCCATCCCAGGGCTTAAAAAGAGCGGACAGTCCTTGGTGACGGTACGATAAGTACTAGAAAGAGCGTCCGGTCACCAAGGCCTGGAGGCCATCGCTGGGACTCCCTCCGAGGTGTAAAGGGCCCCGGAGTGGAAAGAACCGACTAGAAAACACACAGAGACTAGAAAAACTATCACAAATGTCATCACAGAAAAAACTTATTGCGTCACTGGGAGGCCACAGGCCGACCAGTAAGGCAATAAGGAGTTAAAACAATACCGCTGTAGAGCCATAGCAACAGGCCTACAGCGGCATAACAAAATATCACAGATAGTAAAAACAAATGATGTACCACCGAGGGTGTAAAGAGCCCTCGGTTGCACATCGTTAAAAAACAATAACGGAAACAACAAAACATGTATAAATAACAAACAATACCACTAAGGGTGTATAAGGCCCTTAGTGGCATAACGAAAATACTAAAAGTACCCTGCCAGACCAGCTGGAACAGGGTAATCATTTTATACACGTAGATTAAAACAAAGCTGAAATAAAAATTTTAACTGTTGGGGGAGATACAAGAGACGACTTAAAATAAAATTTAGAGATGTAAAGCCCCTACAGTCTCTGAAGAAGATTCGAATTTCTGAGAAATTCAATCATCTTTCTTTCAGAGACCGTATCATACCTTAAAGCGTTGGCTACATTATTCGGGAGCTGCAACCTCTGGCGCAATGGCTTAAAGGTTACACATTCCTCAACTATATGCCTCACGGTCAGCGCCGTCCTGCAGGCGGTGCACCTTGGCTGATCCTCACCGGCGAGAAGATGACGATGTGTTAACCCGGTGTGGCCCAAGCGCAAGTGTGTCAGGGCCACACTTTCTCGCCGGCTCAGATTTACAGGTGCCGGAGTTCTTCGGACCTCAGGTTTCACCTGTCTGAGCTTAGCCGTGAGGTTGTTCCACTCACGTTGCCATTTCTGATCAATCGCGAATCGTATGGACACTCTCAGATCCTCTGGGCGAATGGCAATGTCCTGTGGCTCACCGACTTCGGCTGCATAACGTGCTGCCTGGTCGGCGAGTTCATTGCCAGGTATCCCCACATGTCCGGGTATCCAAAAGAAGGTGATAGACTTTTGGCGGAGCATGTAGAGATACGTTAGGATGTTCTGTACCAGTGGATCGATGGTACGAGAGTGGCAGATCGCTTGCAACGCGCTCAATGAGTCGGAACAAATAAGGAATGCGCTGTCTTCGGATGTTTGACAGAATCGCAGGGCTTGCAAAATAGCAAATAATTCTGCAGTATACACAGTGGCCTGGGGAGGAAGTGACCAAGCGTGAGGATCGTCACGAATGACGATGGCACTTCCAACACCCGTAGCTGTTTTGGAACCATCTGTGTATATGCAAAGAGAGTCAAGTTCGCTAATGATCTCATAAAAGCGGGATCGATATTCGAATGAACTGGTCTCCTCCTTGTTGAGACCAGAAAGGTCGAAACGACACCTTACGTTAGGGATCAGCCAAGGAGGTACTTCCATAGGACGTTTGGGAAGTACATTGGCGAACTGTAAGTGCAGACTCCCTAATAACTCCTGCGTTCGAACGGCCACTGGTCGACTTATGGTGGGACGTCGACCATAGAGCCCCTGTAGACGGTATCTGAACAGAGTCGGGTAGTTTATTTGTGTAGATGTTGCATATACCCCCGCTGCATAATTGAGCAAGAGACGCTCACGTCTCAGTCGCAGCGGAGGCAGACCCGACTCTACTCAGAGGCTCATAGAAGGACTCTTTCGAAATGCTCCCGTAGCCAGTCGTATGCCTGCATGGTGAACAGGATCTAGGAGTAGAAGCGCAGACGCCCGGGCGGAGGAGTAAGCAATGCTGCCGTAATCAATCCTGGTCAGAACCAGCGACTGATACAGGCGAAGCAACGACTCCCGGCCCGCACCCTATGATGCACCAGCCAAGCACTTAAGCATGTTTATTGTCCTACGACAACTCGCAGCTGAAACTTGGAAGTCTGGGCGCCACGTAAGTTGTTTGTCAAAAATAAGTCCTAGAAACCTGACGCTATCAACGCACTGAAGGTTGGATCCTTTTAAAGTGAGGACAGGATCCGCATGTGCGTTGCGCTTTCTGCAGAAGTGAACCACCGATGTTTTTTGTGGAGAGAAGCGAAAACCAAGAGCTTCTGCAGAAGTCACCACTTCGTTGACTGACTGCGATGGCAAACAAGGTGACACTAATGGTGGAGCCTTGAGGAACACCATTCTCCTGGGAGTGGGTCTCAGACTCCATGTCACCTACGCGGACATGAAAAGAACGGTCAGTCAGGAAACTTTTTACGAACTGAGGGAGGTTACTTCTTAAACCCCAGTCGTGCAGCTTCTTGAGAATGCCATGCTTCCAGGTCATATTATAAGCTTTCTCTAAATCGAAAAACACAGCCACAAGGTGTTTCCGTTGGAGAAAGGCATCGTGAATGGAATTCTCGAGGCGAACAAGATGGTCCGTAGTCGAATGGTATCGGCGGAACCCACATTGATGTTTAGGTATGAGGCTGTGGGATTCCAGCCACCAGACGAGACGGTTGTTCACCATTTTTTCCAATACCTTGCTGAAACAGCAAGTCAAGGATATTGGACGGTAGCTAGTTAGTTGCGATGAATCTTTACCCTCTTTCAGCAGCGGAATGATGGTAGCTTCCCGCCATTGCGGAGGGTAAACGCCTTGCCTAAAAATTTCATTGTAAAAATCCAGTAACCTACACTCACCAGGATAAGGCAGGTTCCGGATCATGGCGTCGGGGATCTCATAAGGGGGCTGTGAGCATTAAAATCTCCTAGTAACAAAAATGGACGTGGTAACTGTAAGGTAAGCTCGGTCAGGAATTCGACATTCCAGTCGAAGTCTGGTAGGTAGAGCGAGCATACTGTGAACTAGGCCGGTTTTAAAAATTGTTCTGCAATAGCTTGTAGGGAGGTGTTTAACTGGTGGTTCCGGAACGGGATGCAATCTTTGATGATGATGGCAACACCCCCCCTCGCCCTGATGTCTGGCTGTACATCGTGCGGGCGGACATGATGATATTTAATGGAAAATTGTTCCGCCGGCCTTAGGTATGTCTCTTGAAGGCACACGCACATAAGCGTGTGCTCAGCCAGAAGCATCTGCAATTCACAGTAATGATGTTTTACACCATTACAGTTCCATTGAATAATAGCCATTTTTGTTACCACTTGGGTTGCTCCCTAGGAAGTGTGGCTCCCTAGGAAGTCCTAGGTTTCCCCTTTGGCCAGCCTCTTTTTTTTATTACTTGAACCTCGGTATCGGAGTTATCCGACTCCGTGGCTGAGGTATTTGTATATGCGTCGGTCGTTGGGCGTTTAACACCCGTCCGAACCGACGCCTTCGACATGTCCGAGTCACTCGTTGGTGTTGTTGTAGAGCGACTCGGGATGGGGGTCACCGGGCGTGTTGGCGTGCTCGGTCTGGACGGCCGCTATGGTAGCGGAGCCGTCAATAGTGGGGGCGGAATGAATTCCGCCTCCGTTTTTGATGTGGCAGGCCCCTTTTTGGGGGACCGGGATTTGGTCACCTCTTTTTCCCCGTCACTATGACGTCTTCTTTCCAGGGATGATTTTTTTTTCGGTGAAGTCTTCTTGGGAGAAGACGTCACTGTTCTTATAACTGGTCCCTGAGGAGTGGTTTTCATAACCCTTTTGGTCTCAGGGACGCATAAGGCTCTCTTGCACTTTATGCATTGTATTCTGCATCTGTTTCATTGCTTCTTTCAGTTCTTTAATTTCGGAATTCTTTTCAGCCGCTGTAGCGGCGAGGGTCGCAGCAGCGCGTGCGTTACCATCCAAGGCCGAGCATCGGGGCATGTTGCCCAGTAGCTTCCGACGTGCCTCTGGATATGATAAACGTTCCAGGGCTCTCAGCTCTTGGATGGCTGACTCTTGTTTAAGAATGGGGCAATTCCTAGATTTGGCCGAGTGATTGCCTCCACAAAAATCCCCCACGCCGCTCCCCACCCTTCACGGAGCCTCATAAGGGACGTGGGAATTACACGCCAGGGATAAGGGAATGAGGGGCCCTAGGGACGAAGCCCATTGCCCCAGTGACACGCACGACCCCGAGGCGCTCGAATTTACTACGGCCGGTGCATAACCGCAGCCACGGTCTATGCTTGAAGCCAGGGCCAAAGTGAAGTATTGTTCCGCCGTACCCGCAGGTAACGGCTTCCTTCAGTCACCAAGATCCCCTTTTCCAAGCAACGCCGCTAAGCCACACACGAGCTAGTGTGGGCCCCGAAGATGACTTTAAATTGGGACAACGAAGAAGAACGAAAACAGAACAAAAGCAAAAACAAAAAAGAAACAAAAGATAAAAGAAAACCTGAAACAAAAAGAAATAAAAATAACGAAAACAAAAAACAATAAAAACGAAACGAAATAAAAACGAAGGTTAAAAAATGAACTTTCGAGGTTTACACCTCTAGATCCGGCATCTTTCCTGAAAACAGTGGTACCTCGGGAAGGAACGGTGCCGATCTTGGGTAGTCAGAATAACTCAAATTAAAGATTATGAAACCTACTTTTCAAATAAGAGTGGCAAAATCGACCTTACACAATAATTCCTTCAATATGACGGCTGGAAAATATAAACGCATTTTTTTTGCGGACAATAAACGTTCTGTAACGTTTTAAAAACTTTTTTATAAAACTTTTTTTAGTTAAAAATATTGCGTTACGTTTTGCTTAACGTTCTGAGGACAATTAAAAAATATATACAGAGTGATCCATTTAAGCTGAAATTTTGTATATATCGAAAAATAAGCTTGCGGGAAAACTTTGCTGACTTTGAAAATATAGGATTGTAATTGTAAATAAAAATAATTTTATTTATATGCAAGTATATAAACTTATAAGTACATAAAATTACATAATTATATAAAATTATAAGTACATAAAATTACAGCGCCATCTGTTACGAATAGAAAAAAATGTTTCGTATAAGAAGTGAGTATTTTGTCCTGTAGACTCCGAACTTGGAATAAAAAATGGGGGTTTCTATTTTAGATTTCAAAATTGCCCCCCGCTGCCCCTCACAAGGGGCAGGAGGGCTTATTTTAAGACAGAAGGATTAGAGAAATATTATTATTTTGTCAGGTAATGTTTTCCTACAAGCTTATTTTTCGAGATATACAAAATTCCAAGTTAAAAAGATCACCCTGTTTATATTTTTAAATTGTCCTCAAAACGTTAAGCAAAACTGTATATTTTTAACTAAAAAGAGTTTTATGAAAAAGTTTTTAGAACGTTACAGAACGTTTATTGTCCGCAAAAAGAAAATTTCGTTTATACTTTCCAACCGTCATATTGAAGGCACTATTGTGTAAGGTAAATTTTACCACTCTTGTTTGAAAAGTAGGGTTCATAATCTTTAATTCGAGTTATTGTAGACCTGTTTTAAGTAACGTCAACAGCATGGGGTCTCCCGTTCAGAAAGAATGTCCCATATGTATAATTTAGATATATTAGATGTAATAAGGTGATAAAAATATAATATCTATTACATATTATATTCGTTGTTATTTTTAACCATGTTCCACCAAATGCAAACTTTTGTATTTATAATATGTTAGAGCAGACTCTCAGATGATTATATAATATTTATTTTGTTGGTGTATCTCCAGTGGTTCATATAAAAAACCACCCTTAAATAATAAATATAGTGTTTTACACTTCTGAAAACACTTAATCAAAAAATATAAAAAAATACCAAATATAGAGAGTTGATTGATATCTATTTTTTGGCGTTCGATTCATTCAAATATCTATCATAGTTTCTGAAAAAAAAAAGAAAATATCGTTAGGGGTTGTTACCCCCATATCTCCCTTATAAGTGAGAGCAGAGATCTAAAATCATGGGTATCAGTACTTTCGGCAAACAAGGAATATTCAAAAAGTTAAACAATGTCCAATGACGTCAGTGCAATTTTCATATGGTAAGTCTGCTAGACCCTTTACAAATTTTGTAGCTATTCGATAGTGATAAATAACAGCTTTTTTGTGCAGAATTCGCAGATAAAAATACCATATTCCTTGTCAGTAAGAAATGACAAGAGTAAGACAGAAAAAAGATTGGAAATTATGGGTTTTTAACTATAGTTTCTAAACCATATGAAATATTTTTCACCGTTTACGAGATCCCCAAGGTGGCAATTTTATTGGGGACAACTTTTATATTTAATATCTAATACAGTTGAACTTCACTACAACGAATTTCTTAGTATAACGCATTTTTAAAAATTCCCTTGAACTATCCATAACACTCAATGTAAAATAAGCTTCTACATTTCAAATAAAACATGTTAAAAATCTTAATGTAACGAATTTACATCCTCTTAGAGCAAATAATTCATTTCTATTATATACCGAATAATACACAGAAATTTATCAACATAAAACCTCTACATAGCGAATCTAACTTTTATATAACGAAACTTGACTATCTTGTTATGCCATTTTCTCTTCCGTCACAGTCAATGGCATAAACCTCAAAAAAAAGGAATTGGATTATCTTAATCTCGATGTAACGTACCTTAATATAGCAAATTACTCGATATAATTTCTTTTTTTAAAATCCCCTTGAGTTTCGTCATATTGAGGTTTGACTTTAATAACAAAATAAATCCCCTTGATCATAAAAGATTTTTCCTCTGTTAAAATGTATTATATGTTCTTAATTACGGGAGACACCTGTATATTATTATGTCCGCAAGTTAATTTATTTATTCAAGTTTCATAGTTAATAAACTTTTATTTTTTATTTTACTGTACTGTTAGGTACTTAAAGAGTATTTAATGAATTACCTAATAAATTTTAAAAATGTGTAGAAATATTGATTATAGACTTCTTCAAGTTCTTGATAATAGGCTATTGACTATGTAGTTGAATAAGGAACTAATTCGTAACCGCTGTTTTATTGTTTCGTATGTTAAGTTGTACCCTAAAGATGATAAATTGACAAAGTGCTATTAAATTTAGGTGTGGGTTTTTACGAACGACATAAATTTATCGAATCTTAAGTTTTTTAACTATAACTCAAAAACTATGGATTTTTCGTAAATACATACTCGTATGATATGATTTTTTGTAGAGAATTAAATTTCCTATAGAAATGGCCTCATGAACTCAAAAAAACTTTTTTCTCAACAAAATAAGTCAAAAAAAACTATTTAAAAAAAGCGGAAATTTTTCAATTTTTCTTTTTTTTTAAATTTTTGTCCAGCACTTTTTTCTGAGTGAATTTAGGTGTAGACATTGGTTCACAAAAAAGAAAGCTGATGCAATTCCCGTAAGAATGGTGGCCGATAAAAATATTTTCGATAAAAACTGGCTGAGATACAGTCGTTCAAACTTACCTATTTTTTTACAATTTACTTTTCACTTTTATACCAAGTTATTTGTAATTTTTACACTTAAAAAATATTTTTATTCAGTACAAAAATTATTTCTACTTTATCAGAGATAATGATAAAAAGTATTTGTTAAAAAATTTGATACTCATATGATCTTTGGTATGAAAAAAAAAACTTTAATATTGTACTAATTTATAATTGTACTGATTTTTTTTTTAAATTACATATCAATTATATTTTTCCCATAATGTTTTCGAATTCAATATCAATATCTTCATCAACATCGTTTTGGACATCTTCTTCCGTAACTTCTGGAACATCCGCGTTTTTACAATTTAGGCCAATACATTCTTTGCAGAACATGGAGCAGCTAACTCCTATTTCCGTTTTTTTTTTTAAATAGTTTTATTTTTTTAGTCCCTAAACCTAAAAAATTCACTCCCTTTACTAACCCTTTTTTACAGACAAAAATAACAAGAAAACACGGATTTTTTATTTTATTTTATTTTTTTAAAAGTTTAGACTTTCTAATTTTCTGTCTGAATCGTTGTAATTTTAAGTTTAGGAACTGAGAAAATTTGTTTTCTTCAAAACCCTGTTTTATTTGCTAATTTCTGACCACCCGTTGAAGCGTCGACTTTGGCATTACGTATAAAATGTATCGCTATCGGAAAAAAGAAAATTAAATTTTTTTTTTTTTTGGATAGCACAAGGAATTCCTAATAATATGTATAAGTTTTCAGAACGATTGCGTATAAGATTTCTTTGGAAAAAATTATTGAAAATGTTTCTTTTTTTAGCTTCTAACTCTGAGTAAGCCCTTAGTGCTAAACTGACATCGATAAATGGTTTTACATTAAGAATTAAGCTAGTGAACCGTATAGTCAATCCAATACGGTACTCTCAATACGTGAATCTCGGTAGAACACGGAAGAAAAAATGGAGGCAAACTTTTTATAACATACGACTCCTCTTGCACAGTTTCCGTAGAGCGCATGCCTGTTTGAGTGGAAATCATCCAACAACGCTGTTGAACTGCTTTCTTAAGCCTTTTGTCTTTCATAAACACTAGTATTATCATTTGGTGCTATGGTGTACACTGTACACCGATATATTTAAAGTGTTTACTTACTTCACAAGGTCATAAACGATCTTCATATAGCGTAAACAAAAATTGCTAATTAGCACCAATTCTAGGCCCCTTATAGGGTGAATGCGGGAGAGATGCCACACATTTTGAAAACACTTGATAGTTCTTAAAGTATGCATTTAATTGATTTGAAATTTGGTACACAATAAATGTAAACATTATTCTTTAAAATTATTTATATATAATTTTAAATTTTGAGTCACAAAGGATTCATAATTAACATTTTTGTAGAGCCTGCAAAGCGGCGTATCTCCCACACCTATGGGAGAGATGCCGCATCAAAGAAGGAGAGACGCCGCATAGTTCATATTAAAAATTTTGCATTTTACACACATTGCCATACATGATGCATGCCATATGTAACCATTTTTGGCACTTTATACATCTCAACCAGTAAACTTTTTTTTTGTTTCTGAGTACTTTTCAAAACATTCAATACACAGGCAATCATCATTATTTTTGTTATCTTTGCTAATATGAGAGCTCTTCCTGATCCATTAATCGATCTTTTATATTTATGTGGCATAATTTACAGTTCAAAAAAAAAATTGTATAATTAAGATATGTCTATGTATTTAATATGTAATATAATGCAGCATCTATACCAACTTTAAATGCGGCATCTCTCCTTTTTGTTGGGATAGATGCCGCATAGTGCGGAATTAAAGATTTATACAGTACTTTTAAAATATACCTAAATTAATAACAAAACTCATTTTCATTAAAACAATGAAATATAGATTCTTAAATTCTAATGAATTAAATGCTTGATAAAATATTATGTTAAAAAACTTTCAATAATAAAAAGTTGGATAATTACTAAACTGATGGACTAATCATAAATGTTACCATATATAGCTTAAATAAGTAACTTATTTCAAACATATAATCTATTAATAGCGCTATCTATCCATCAACGGACGAACAATGGCTACTGCGGTATCTCTTCCGACGCAGCATCTCTCCCTCACTTACCCAAATGTGATTTCGAAAGAATACAGTACGTGGATTTCATAAAACGCGATATAAATTTTGTTTTACTAGTTCCATTGTTTGTTGTCATGTTTTAATTATTTTTGTAAAAAATATGAAAAACTGTTTCTGAGTTTTTTGCAATACGGTTTCCTAAAACGTGGCACGAATTAACCGCGTTGCAGAAGAATTAGCGATTCTATTATTAGTAAATAAAATATAAATTCACAATGATCAGAGCTGTGACGAGTATTTTAGTTTTCTAGTAAATTTTCATTGAAAGTTCATCTATAGACTATTTGCATGGTAGACTTGAATGCGGGATGGTAGTAGAATTTTTTTTTAACGTTTCTGGAAGCCGAAAATATAACATCCAGTTAGTGAACGCCAATTTTGAAAAATTCTTGTCTGTCTATTTATGCTTTTAAATACGTAGGTTTATGTTTTTAACAAAGTTGAAAATAACTTTAAGGATGGCGTATTTTTTTCATGTTCAAAGGATTAATTTTATTACATCGCAACAAACAGTTTTCTGAATGTTCTAATATTTTATAAAATTTGATGCGGATGATAAATAATTAAAATAATAAGAAAAAAAGTTATACCACGTGTAAAATTCTTAAGAACCTTGGCATGTTACCATAATAATTTTAATTAAAATGAATTTAGCTTTTCTTCATAACTTTCTTATTTATTCATATTCTCTGTAAATCCAAATCAAGAAAAAAGGTATTTTTTCGCGCGCCAAGAATATTAGAAATTTGTTTCAAAGTTAGTAAAAACAGTCTAAACGAACAGAAAAGTAACTTCTTTCTATATCCCAATCAAATCTTTATTTGTACCATCCCCGCATACGTCCCGTAAAGTCGGCTGGAGAATAGACTTTAAATAATATGTTTTTAAACAAATTAGTTTACTTAGATTTTAAGCGCCGCCCACAATACATTTAAAAAGGCTTTTGTGTGCTAAATTTAACTGGAGAGAAAATGTCCGTTCAGTTTTTTATATTTTTTACTATTTCTGTTCTTAAATATCACTATCTAACACTAGTAAAAGTTTCTGTTTTAATCTACAAAAATATGCGGATTTCTTCATACACTACATATTTTTAGGTAGGCCCTTTTTAGACAGAATGGAAACATAGATTTTGAATATGAAACCTATCTGTCATTCTTGTTTATCTTCCAAAGTTGCATATTCATTTTTAAAATTTAAATTTGTGCAAGGAAAAATGCAGGGGTTGTCAACATTATTAGTCTGTATTTAACATCAAGTAGAGTGATGCCAATAATATTTTGAATTTGGTAGTCATAGATGAAAATGTTTTACCATTACATTTGACAATTTTTGATCTTGCATAATTATCGAACTTATTAGTTAACTATTTTAATGTAAAATTTGTTTGTCTCGGCATTGCTGACATCAAATACGAGTCTAATGGCGATTGTTAATGCTTAATTACATTATTCTAGTCATACAATATTCTAGTATTCCCGTGTCTGTCTCTTTGAAATGTTTAGATCACATTTTAATTAATTATGTACTATTAATTATGTACTATAAATAAAAAACAATATTTTGTCTAGGAAATTTGAACACATTATTAACCTATGTCTCGAATTGTTTTTTTCAGAAACTTAAGACTATACAATATCCGTAAATGAAGAATAGACGATAATTTTTAAAAAAGAGATTTCTGATTTTTAAATTTTTTTTATTTACTAGCCGTACGCAAAGAATTGTTATAAACTCAATGAGAAGTATGTAAGTGTAATAATTATGCAGAACTTGCAAAGAATAGTAATTTTTGTATAATGCAGGCACATGCTCAAAATGGTTTTTCTATTTTCCCGTGGGAATTAGGAATTCTCCGGAGTAAAATGTATCTAAAATGTTGACCCAAGTAATAGATTATCACCACACCAAATTTCATCAAAATCCGTCCAATTGTTTTTGCGTAATACGTACACATGCAGAAAATGGTTTTTCTATTTTCTCGTGGGAGCTAGACATTTTCCCAGAGTAAAAGGTATCTTAAATATTTCCCTAGGTAATAGGTTATCGCCATACCAAATTTTATTAAAATCTGTCCAATAGTTTTTGCCTAATGTGTGCACATGCTCAAAATGGTTTTTCCATTTTCCCGTGGGAAAGAGAAATTTTTCCGAAGTAATAAGTATTTTAAATGTTGACCCAGGTAATAAGTTATCCTTACACCAAATTTCATTAAGATCTGTCCAATAGTTTTTGCGTGATGCGTGAACAGACAGACAGACAGACAGACAGACAAAAATTCTAAAAATCGCTGTTTTGGTATCTACGTCGATAACTATTTACGGTACTAGTACAATTTTCAAAAAATATTCCATGTACAGAAATGGTCTCGTTACAATTTTATTATATGTATAGATTTGACAATCCGAGCACAGCCTCAGTGTGAACAAAAGAACAGATACACACATATGTATTATGGCCGCAAGCTCAAAAGACCGTCAGAAACTGAGGTGAGGAGGACACAAATTGTATTATTTCCATAGTTACCAACCAAACCAAGTAATTAAGTTTTTATAGGAGTGAGTGAGTAAACTTCTATTTATTAATATGATAGACAAAGATAAATGCAGATATAGATAAAAATGGTCTTTTTAGCTTGCGCCCATAATAGTTTTAAAACTGTTACCAATAATGTATACATATACACAACATGCGTATATATGTGTATGTATTTTGTAAAAAGGTCTCCACAGCACCTTTAAGTATAAGCAATCCCTACACGCTCAATAGTATTATGCAATCAGCTTGAGCAACTTATTAGTCTTCTTTAGATGATAATAAAATTGTTTATTGATTAAGTGATTAACTGATAAAAATGCTACGATGCAGTAAATAATTGAAGCGTGGAAGTACCAAAGGCACTAAGTGCCAGAAAATAGCTTTTTTTTTTAATTAGTCTTCAAAACGTACTATATGATATCGCCAAAACCCAAAGAAAAGTTAAAAGTAATATTTATCATATTTTTAATTTTTAACTTGGCAATTTAACTAATGTGTATCAAGTGCCATAAGAATATTGTAATTTTTTCACTTTTACCATGGAAAAAAGTTAAGACAATTTTTTACAGCGAAAAAAATGGTACAAAATATTTTGTTGCAGGTAAACACGATAAAAACGAAACAAAAATCCTTATTGGTAAATTTAAATGATTTTAGAATCGTGGTAACAATGTATTAAATTATTTAATTAATAATACGAATTGTACTAATTTATTTTATTCGTTAAATTGTTTTACCGTATTACACTTTAAATTTATATTTTTTCTGAATAAATTTGTGTTTTTTATAACTCAAATTTCTTTCCTAAAGCAATTTAAATCGAAGAACTGTCAATCCAAAAACGCTTCAGCTCCGCTGTCGCGTTTTTGTTAGTTGACTGTTCTTCTCGTTAAATTGCTATAGGCAACATATTTTCGTTAGACCAACCCAAATTTATTCGAAAAAATACAAACCTCTCATGTAATAATAAGTAAATAAAAAATTGCATAATGTATTATATCTAAGCAGTTTTTGTTCCTTATTTGTGTAATAACTCAAAATATATGAATTGGTACTTAGTACCTTTGCTACATCCACGCTTCAGATACTTTTTACAAATTAAACTGGTTCAAATTATAGGCACAATAGGTGACACAATAAACAAATTAAACTTGTAAATAAACAAAGTTGCATGTCGTACAACCCTTCAGTATAATCTACAATAAATTGATCCGTAATATTGTATAAGATCAGATTTTGTGTAATGTTATTGAGTGTGTTGGGGCCACTTTACTATTTTGTTTACAATTAAGAAAAATAGATCTTTGGGAGAGTACAGCATGTATACGTATATGTATATGAATCAGTAGGAATGTATTTGTACAATACTACTTCCTTTTCACCTCCGTCACTTTTGACTAAAAGTATGTAAGTAAACTATGAATTCCTTGTGGTGAAGAGTATGGGATAGAAGGGAAACAGTCCATAAGAACTAATGTAAAATCGTAGTATACGAGTTTTAGCGTCTCTACTGAGTAAGGCTTTCACGAAAATCCGAAACTAGGATATTTTGTTATAAATAACTGTGGAATTTATAACAAATTATATATTAATATATATTAATAAATGTATATTAATTTTTTTGTTATAAATTTTGTAATTCAACTACCTCGTCGCCCCCGTAAAGGCCGACAAACTTTATAGTTAGTAGCCACAGACTCAACATGTCACTAAAAACTTATATTTCAGTTTCTCCTCTATCCCGAAAAGCTTCTTCACAATTTTTATGGGTATCACAAAGAGCGTCATGATTTTTCTAAATCCTTAACATTATTTTTTTTACTCTAGTAATTCCGCCACTCATACAAGTATAACTACTCATTAGTCCTCACAAAATATGAGTGCACACCGGACATTCAAAGTACAGAGTAGAAAATCTCTATTTAGTCGGGATTCAAACCTATGCCTCCTGTATTCTAAATTAGAAGTAATCTAAATTACAGTATGTATTTTCAGTGTGGTAAGAAATTAATGTGTGAAATAAAACTAAAATTCTATGACTATTTAGATAGAAATAAGCAAAATCCAATTCCGTTTGGAACAAAGGCGACAATATCGACTAGTTCAAATAATAATCTGCAATCTCCAACACTTAGAGCCCAATAACTTAGAAACTTTAAAAAATACGTGGATTTTGACACCCGAAATCTTTTTTTATATTCTAAATCTATCAGCGTACTAATTTTTGTTAGTATATTCGAACTCCAATAGTCTAAATCAATTTTTCGCGATTTCCCAAAATTTGAGCAAGGTGGAGATTGCAGACTTTAGAATGACAACCCACCTATATTACTAAAGCTATTTAAGTAAATAATACTATCTTATTTAATAAATATTTAACACTGACTGGCATCCTGAGATGTTGCCGATTGGCTGGGTATACGACATAAACGGCTAGTTGTAAAATAATATTATTAAGGTGAATCGATTACAAGAAATTTTCCATGTTTAGAATTTAAAATTTTAGTACATTATAGAGAAAGATATGATGCATTCACTGACACTATTTGAATAATTTTTGACGTCTAGTTTAGGAGAAATAAATTTTTAAAGTTAGAATTTTTAACGTACGAGTAAATGCAAAAGTATGATGAGAGATGGATCTTAGGTATATGGGCGATTCTCGCGTGAGGCACGAGACATTTTTGCAACAAAAACATTTTTTCATTAAAAATGCAATTAATAATAAACAAAACAGAATGTTTATAATACGCAGAAAATGAATTAAAATTTTTTGAGCATATTTTAATTTTTATCTGCAGTCCAGTACTCAAGATATGTAAAAGGCATAAACTCACGTGACGCACGATACATCGTACAAAATGAAGTTTATGTCTTATATTTGGAGTACTGCATTTCAGATATAAATTAAAATATGCTAAAAAGATTTTAATCCAGTTGCCCCATATTATAAACTTTTTGTTTTGTTTGTTGTTAATTTCATTTAAAAAAAAAAATGTTTTTATAGCAAAAATGTCCCATGCATCACGCGAGAATCGCCCATATATTTAAGTACGTTGTGTCATTAAAAACCAACTTTAAGATTTAAAAAAAAACTGAAAATTATTTTCTTTTATGTTTTCGAATCATTAAAAAATTATTTTGTTTAATATTACCAGTCGTAGAATTTTTTTGATAAATTGATTTTTATAGATTTTATAAGCGATTTTTGGTCAATTTTTTCGAAAAAAACAAAAGTTCAAACTGATGCTCTTTTTTAAAAAAATAATTTGTAGAAAAAATCCTGCGACGTTCGCTAGATTTTGGACTATATTTTAAGAAACTTTTTGATTTTTTCCAACTTAAAAATTTTGTAGTGGTACACCCATGTTGATCGTCCGAGATCTTTTTTCCTTGTGTGCGCTGCTGTGTCGCCATTTTAAAACTAAAATAAAACATATTTTTTGTAGCTAAAGACTAGTACTTTCATATGCACAAAACGTCATATCTGTATCTCTTTCCTATCGTTCGCGGTACGTCTCAGAAAATCACATGAAATTTAGTGAACACAATGTGATATTACCCCCTAACACTAAACATTTAACAGTTGGTCTGAACATGGTTTTGTCAGTGAAAAAAAAAAACTTAGAAGTAATGACAAAAAACATTAGATTTTAAAAATTACAGGTAACACTCAGAACCTCATGATTTCCTTAGAAGTTGCGTTTCTAAAAAAGATAAACCATTAACTTACACCTGAGAACATTTAATTTCATTTTTATAATATTAGGAAAACTGTGAAAAATACATCTGTAAAAAAACTTAATGATAGTTAATGTCTAAGTTTCTGACTATCTCTTGATTTTGATTCAAATTGTGCATTTTAATAGCCATTTTTTTAAAAACCGTATAAAAAATCGCATAAAAAAGTCGCACAAAAAAGGTGCATAGAAGGTTTAGCTGTACTATATCCACCAAACATGAACTCATTGTGAGTAGATATAAACTACTGGAATATAGGTATTAAGGACTAATTAGACTGGTGTGGACGCACGGAACACTGTCCATAGTTCAAAAATATGTGAAATCCGACAAAAACAGATATTTGGGAATATCTGTAAAAAATGGCGCCAAGAATACTATGTATTTGTATTTAAGAAAAAAAATAAAGCTCTAAAAAATAATTTAAATCCATTGCTATGCCAAGAACAGATATAATTATAATAACTAAGCTTACATACAGATGGTATTTAAAAAAAATAATCTAAAAAAGATTAATACTAATTTCCGGAATAAAAACTTTTGTTGTACTTGGCTCAGATTTAACTTGATAGACTTGTAATTTCATTATTTGACTTTACTTGGCGATAAATCTCAATGTTAAGACCAGCAAAAAAACCCAACAGAATTTTTTAACCAATCTTCAACATGACGACCGGTTTCGGTGTCTCAAAACACCATTATCAAGACAAGAATATCAAATCAATAAAATGAAAACATTTTACAAAAAAACAATAAGCGAAAAGAAAACGAAATAAACCTTTTAGTTTGGATCCAAAACAGCCAAATCACAAAAAAATGTCAAATATAGCAACTCGTTGGTTGCATAAAAGAATACGTACATCACCACAGATAATATACGAAACCGAAAATATGAAACAACAAACAGCTGAAGATCAAAATTGCAATAGAGAACAGAAAAAGACAAATAAGAAATAAAAAATCATTTTAAAAAAGACAATAACATCCGTAACAGCTACCAATCGTCTTTATGAATCACATATTCAAATTAGTTCCATTGACTTGCGTTTACATCCATTATCAGAAAACATGTTAATAAATCCATTTTTTTCTGATAATGGATGTAGACGCAAGTCAATGGAACTAATTTGAATATGTGATTCATAAAGACGATTGGTAGCTGTTACGATTTTTTTTTTTTTTTTGAATACCATCTGTACGTAAGCTTAGTTATTATAATTATATCTGTTCCTGGCATAGCAATGGATTTAAATAATTTTTTAGAGCTTTATTTTTTTCTTAAATACAAATACATAATATTCTTGGCGCCATTTTTTACAGATATTCCCAAATATCTGTTTTTCGGCGGAGATATGTTTTAATATTGTACCTATACCAATATAATATACCTAACACTTTGCTAGAAAAAAACAAGATACAAATAAAAATAAAAAAAATAAGGAAAATGCAAAACTAAAAACAAATTATGCTTTATATATATGGCTTTTTTCATTTGTTGGTATTTTCTTTTTAAACTGTCATACTTTTTTGTTTAAATAAGTATTTATTAAGAAAATTTTACACATTTGTTCATGAATTTTTTTATTTTATATCCGTCTTGTTTCATTGGAGCAAAACATAATTGAAAAGTTTTCTTAGATTACATTAATTATTTGTATGAAATGGCAAACACAGTTTCAGTAAACTTCACAAAAACTTCATTTTAAACAAATTGAAATGCTATTTTGCAGTTTCTTAAGGGTTAAATGTCAGATCGATAAAGATCTATTTGAAAAATATTGTTATTATTAACTTTCTAATAGAATTTATTGTAACGGGTCCAATTTTACGAATCGCTAATTTGGACATATCTCCACGTTTCAAAGTCACAAGAATTCGAATCCATCGTTTTAAGCGTGATGTCTGTGGATGCGTTCGTTAGTTCGTTCGTCCATTCGTTCGTAAATTTTTTTCGTCTCGCATATCTCGAGAACAAATGATATCAAGTCCGGACTAATTTCATTAGATGCGTAATTAAAAAATGAAGACCTGATAAAGTTTTCAGCAAATTCGGATTAGCGGTGTGTTTTTTATGATAAAAAAAACGGAATTAACTTTATTAACATAACATAGATTATATGGATTTTTTACCATGTCTTTATCATATAATGCCCTAAGAACCTTCCGTGATGTTAAAAACGCCAGTAAATTATAACAAAATTTAAAAAAAAAAATAAAAAGGAAATAAGAAACTTTTTGTGAAATATTTTTTGTCTCGCGTATCTTGAGAACAAATGATGTTATCATTTGTTTGATGAGGGTGGAGCCCCCACCCTTAGGTACAGAAGGCGGAGCCCCCGGTGTAGTGCAAGGGGCAAAGCCTCTATCGGAGGCCCAGGGCAGGAATCTCCTAAATTAAAAAAAAAGTTATTCATGTGCAATTGTCTTTAAGGGCATCCAATGGGAAGTTGACAGTGTGGGTAGACCTGTCTGTCTAAATTTTTTAATTTTTTCCCTTTGTTAACATACATATGAGTATCTTTATCTACGACTACCATGAAATTGCTTGTTAATTGTACAAAATACTATCTAGGTAAGCTACGTTTTGCATTCAGCTGTACAAAAATGGCTCTTTACACGCATGTATACGTAAAATACCACAGGTTACTACACTTTTACTAATTCTTATATTGCATACTAGCTGCGACCCGCGGTTTCACTTGCATAAAATTATCTGAATTATTACATAAATTTTACTTATATAAGTCAATTCAATCATATATTCCAAAATTCTGTGCAAAATCAATTATATATAGCACTTTATATGCTCACCCAATGACTCTAAAATAACCATCTTCATATTTTATTAGCATGGCTAATTTCCGCACCGAAAGAACTTAGTATAGGTACCTATACCGGCAGTTTTAGAATTATTTCTATTTTAGGTCCTTCAGGGCACCAAGGTGCCGGGAAATCATTTTAACGTCACTTTCATCTTTCACAAAGATCTCAACAGTTGAGTAAAAACAACTTGAGTAAAAATTGTCAAATTTCTTCAGCTTTTTAATTTGCGCTTTATTTGGTGTAACTGACGGACAATATGACCACACTTCCATTTAAATTTGATATTCTGAAATTTTGTAAAAAGTCAGTTCCTTATGTGCTTCGCTTCGCTCGCTCGACGACTCTAAAGTATTCATATTCATATTTTTATAGCATATCTAATTTTCATAAAGTTTTGTTAAGATCAGTCAAGTTGTTTAATTAAAGTCCTGTTCAGTAGCGCTGGGGATTCATTTGAACTTCACCTTAATATGAAATCAGATATTCTGAAATTCTTCGCTATATTTGTATTTCAATACCATGCCTAATTTTCATACCTTGAGATCTTATCGTAGATAGTTAGATATTCATACTGACAATTTTAGGAGCACTATAATCTTTAAGACTTTTGAGATCCCAGGGCTCTGGAGAATATTGCTGATTTCACATTAATTTATTTCGAATTTGAGAAAAATTTGGAAAAGATCCATCTGATCGTTTATTTGAAGGGATTTTTGGATCCGTAAAACCCTACGGGGGAATTTTAGCCTCATGTCCATTTTTTTCAGAATTCTAGTACTATTCGAGAAAAATTTGGTCAAGATCCGTCCAGCAATTTATTTTGGGTCTTTTTGGGAACCCAATTTTGTAACGATACGTCCAGTCATTTACTTGACGCTTTTTGGGGGTTCTCAGGTGCTACATCCAATTTTATCTATAGTCTTGTTTCATCATTTTTTTGATACCTGCTACCGTTTTCTCGAAGCTACTAAGGACAAATAAGTACAGTCCATATTTCATTTTTTAATATCAGGATGACCGATCCCGGCTTTGATAACTGGACAGTCCAGTTGTTTATTTCTTTATAGGATACAAATAGTATTTTGCACAGTAAATATGTAATTTCATAACAGTCGTAGGTAAAAATATTATTGGTGGTATCTATAGAAATATTTATTAATACTTACAAAAATTCCAATATTATTTTTTTCCAAATACTTAGTACCTATAACTAATTTGCATGATCTTTTTAATAAATTCGTGGATTGCTGTATACAGTAATAAAAAATTGATATTTTACAGTTTTACATAAATTTCTACGGTTAGACAAAAAGTTTTGCAAAATCCTTTCTTAGTGACCGCCTATAACCCAACAGGGACCTACATACCAAATTTCAAGTATGTAGGTATTATAGTTCTGGAGGTTTCGTGACAGGTGAGTGAGTGACTCGTATTTGCCTTTTATATAATAGATTAAAATCTGTATAAAAATTTTACTTAGAAACTGAATGTTTACATTTGTTTTGAATAAATTCTACATAATTTTAATGTATTCCATTCGTATTTATATTATTTATTGTGAATTTCATGTTAGTCATAGATAAAGTATAGTACGTAACTCGATTGTAAGGCATATTACACACCCGCGCAAATACGCAATTGTCACTGCGCGGCTCTTGTGTAACTTCTTCACTCATGTGTAATATGCAACTTACAACCTCAATCACGTAATATACTATTGTTCCTATATAGTTATTTCTTGTCTATAATTAAACAATTTAATTCAAGATTAGAGCGTTAGTTTCTTTTCTAATATAAAATTTACAATTAGATTTGTATACAGAATTAATAAATTTCAAAAATATACAGTTGCTTAAAAAAACCATAAATAAAAGAAAAAACTTTACGCCGACTTATGGAAGAATTATCAGCCTGGAGATATTTTAAACGGTAAAAGATATAATTTGGATTATATTAGATGAGTTAGGTCAAAGATGTGTAGAATGCTGCTTTCGAACTTTCTAAATTAACGTAGTTTAGAAGCTATAGCTGAAAGCATAACTCCAAATTTCTTTTTTTCCAATATCTTTTTTTCCAATAACTTCATATTAGTAAAGACGGTTTTTTTTTTATTTACACGTTTTGATAGCATTTTTCTTATGTAGAATAAAATATATTTCGAGAGAAATGGGAGAAAAAAAACCATTTAACTGGGTTAAAATCGATTTCACGTACCATAAAAAATCATAACTCGAAAACAAGTAGCTATAGAAAAATTATAAGAACATATTTTGAATTCTACGTAAAAATTATATAGTCCCTCCAGTAAGAACTTGGAACACTCTCACCCGGTGGGGGGGTGCCCATATTTTTGACACGGTAGTGTACCACAACATTAAGTACAGTGCGGCGTCAAAGTGTGGGCACCCTCTCCCCTGGGTGAGAGTATTCGATCACTTTTTGAAGCGTACTGTACTTATTTATATATAATATGTACTTGTTTATATAATAAATAATATTTACCAACCCCTCAAATAAAACTTTACCGACGCTCCTGGTCTTCCGATTTTACTTTACTTAAAATTAGGACTAGTTTTTACTAAAATTTATATGCATAAAAGTACGAGTCAACTTGATACAATTGCAGCGCTACACTGTAACGCAACATGCTTGCAACACATGTTTCCTGTGGACACAGCCATTAAACAATGCATTTATTTTTTCATCTTTTTTAAAATTGAACATAAGTTTGGGCACCCTCTCCCCTGGGTGAGAGTGTTCGATCACTTTTTGAAGCGTACCTTACTTATTTATGTATAATATGTACTTGTTTACATAATAAATAATATTTACCAACCCCTCAAATAAAAGTTTACCGACGCTCCTGATCTTCCGATTTTACATACTTCCCCTTAAATTTGCACCGACCACTACGTACTATTGGATTTGTGGTGTACAGCACCTGCAAACTCTAGTATCAGATAGTTGCATCTTGGCTAAGTACGAGGATATGCTGATAAAAATGTTACTATTTCAAAAAATAATTTTGCAGAAACTATATGAAGTTTTGTCAGTAAACTAAATTAGGTCATTATTATACGAGTTTGAATTTTATTGGATTAAAATTTTGTCCATTAACTATTTTGCAATATTTCTTAGTGCATCATATAGTGAAGTGAATTATGTATTATGGCCACAAGCTCAAAAGACCGCCAGAAACTGAGGTGAGGAGAACACAAATTGTATTGTTTCCATAGTTACCAACCAAACCAAGTAATAAGGTTTTTATAGGAGTGAGTGAGTAAACTTCTATTTATTGATATGATAGACAAAGATAAATGCAGATATAGAAAAAAATGGTCTTTTTAGCTTGCGCCCATAATACATGAATGATTTTCTAATTCAAAACCGTCAAAAAACCTTATACGAGGTTCAGACAGAAAACGCGCGATATAACATATTTTCTATCTCTTACTGGTTACACTGGTTCCGGTAGTATAGAGATAGATATATGTTGTCTCTACTTCTCTGTGGTTACATACGTGTTTTTTTTTTTTTTAAATTGTCTGTGGTGATTTTCTAAAGATACTAACATATTTTATCCGTTTTTTTATACATGTCAACATTTTACAAGAGAAAAACATTAATATCTCAAAATTTTTGGGTTATATTTTTTTAAAACCATATTCATTGGATTAAAAAAACTTGGTTTCACGCTTATTAAGAAAAAAAAGTGGGTGTTTCATTTATTTATTAATTTTTGTAAGCCAGTTTAATGAAATACCTAAAAATAGTGTTAGGTAATGGGGGCTTTTACGTTATTACTAAAATAAATTATTTTTTGGCCACAAATTGCCAAAAAAAGGGTGTATAAATCTTATTTCCATTTCTCTCTTGTTTATTAACAATTTAATGCTCAATAAACGACACAGTAGCTCAGAATACACGACTAGTCGTTTTCTCGAAATTTTCGTCGAAATGTAAATATAATAAGACGTAAATGTGTTTATTACAAAGAGGAACAACTTTTTGGATGTTGATTGCCAAAAAATAAATTATAAACACCTTCTGATCGAAATTAGTCTGGATTATTAACTATGTAATGTATAATAAAATAACAATCAAAAATTTATTATAAGCCACTTGCCCGAAATTGCCACTAAAATATAATATTTCGTGCAGATAAGTCTTTAATACTGCAAAAAAAAATTATCTATTCATTATCAAAAAACTGTACCTTCAATCTTGCTCAAACTGATACGACTTACCACTTATTTCATGAACAATAAAATGGCACAGTAGCAAAATACAAGGATCAGTCAGTTTCCTCGAAAATTCCACACCAGACATCTTTGCTTTATATATTTATTGCAGTAAGTTGACATGTTATTTATATTCTACTGTTCAAATGTTGCTGTATTGACTGAAAGGAGCTACGATTGGCATATCGGGTATGATTTAAATTATCTCAGAAAGTATCAAAGATACAGAAAAAGTGAATGGGACCTTTCTTGTAGAAAATTTGATAATCTTTAATTCTGAAAATAACTAGTTAGTCGAATTTTTCCTTGAAAAATTAGACTTATACAGTCTATACGACAAGAACGGCGAAAGGCGAGAGTAGGGGCGCTATCCGTTTTCGGACCCGTAGAACACGAATATGTACAAAAAAAATGTCTGATATATATATATATATATATATATATATATATATATATATATATATATATATATATATATATATATATATATATATATATATCAGACATTTTTTTTGTACATATTCGTGTTCTACGGGTCCGAAAACGGATAGCGCCCCTACTCTCGCCTTTCGCCGTTCTTGTCGTATAGACTGTATAAGTCTAATTTTTCAAGGAAAAATTCGACTAACTAGTTATTTTCAGAATTAAAGATTATCAAATTTTCTACAAGAAAGGTCCCATTCACTTTTTCTGTATCTTTGATACTTTCTGAGATAATTTAAATCATACCCGATATGCCAATCGTAGCTCCTTTCAGTCAATACAGCAACATTTGAACAGTAGAATATAAATAACATGTCAACTTACTGCAATAAATATATAAAGCAAAGATGTCTGGTGTGGAATTTTCGAGGAAACTGACTGATCCTTGTATTTTGCTACTGTGCCATTTTATTGTTCATGAAATAAGTGGTAAGTCGTATCAGTTTGAGCAAGATTGAAGGTACAGTTTTTTGATAATGAATAGATAATTTTTTTTTGCAGTATTAAAGACTTATCTGCACGAAATATTATATTTTAGTGGCAATTTCGGGCAAGTGGCTTATAATAAATTTTTGATTGTTATTTTATTATACATTACATAGTTAATAATCCAGACTAATTTCGATCAGAAGGTGTTTATAATTTATTTTTTGGCAATCAACATCCAAAAAGTTGTTCCTCTTTGTAATAAACACATTTACGTCTTATTATATTTACATTTCGACGAAAATTTCGAGAAAACGACTAGTCGTGTATTCTGAGCTACTGTGTCGTTTATTGAGCATTAAATGGTTCATTTCAATTAAATTTAACCATGATTCGTCACTTTGAACTTAAATAATTTCCGTTTTCTTGGCTTTATCTCTTTTATTATTGTATTTATGTAAATTTTAAATTTGCAGTTTATTTTTAGAAAAGAATAGAAGATTGGTTTATTTCGAATATAAGAATTATTTAATTTTTTAACGAAAACTCATGATAAAGTCTATCTGAAATGAGATATATATATATATATATATATATATATATATATATATATATATATATATTCCCGCTACCTTTTAATAAGTGTAGGGCCCCCCCTACGGAAGTTAAGAGCTCAAATTTGGTAAATGGGGCTCATTCCGATTCACAACAATACTATCAAATTGGGGTCAAATTTTGGATACGACCCAACTTTTAAGGGGGTAGTGGGGGGGCAGAAAAGCAGTAAAAATTTTCCAAACCGGTTGGAAATCATGTTTCGGTCAATTACCTACAACATATCCAAAATTCAGTTTCCTAGGATGATTTGGTGGGAGTAGGGGGGAAAAAACGATTTTCGCTGGATGTAACACGCCCCCAGCCCCCCAGAATTAACGTAGAGGGTTGAAATTTTGTGTGTTGATAGAGTTCATACCTAGGTTGTGCTTTTTGAAGGTTTTAATATTTTACCCCCACCCTCCTCATTTTTACGCTACAATTTCATGCTTTTTTAACGTTTTCGAAGTTTGTACCACTCGCACAGGTCACCCAAATAAACCTAGAGGGCTGAAATTTTGTATTCGGATTGCGTTAGTATCAAGGGGGTGCCTTTTAGGGGTCTCGACTTTTAACCCCTACCACCACCATTTTTATACCCAAAACAACAGGATTTTTCTTGTTTTTTAACAGTTTCGTTCGGGTCAAAATCTCCCCAAATAAACCTAGAGGGCTGAAATTTTGTGTACAGGTTAAGCTAATAGCCAGACAGTGTTTTTTGGAGGTTTGAACTTTTAACCCTTACTCCCACGATTTTTACGCCAATATTTCCTTAATTTTTTTGCTTGTTTTCTAACACGTCTAGAGACTCTCTAAGGAAGCCTAGAGGGCTGAAATTTTGTACGTGTATTCAGTTAGTATCAAGCTAGTACCTTTTAGGGAGTCCACATTACTTTTCCCCCCACTTCTCCCATTTTTACATCGGAATTGAATGCTATTGTTAAATGTGTTTTAAATGCATTATTTTTATTCTAAATACAAGTAGGCAAATAGTAATTTTAAAAAATTTAAAAAAAAATTGAATTTACTTTCATAACAAATGAAACACATACATATTAAGTAATTTAAAAATGTTATTAAAGTCACTGTTTATTTATAAATTAGGAATTTTGGATTTTTATTATTTATAAAATAGAAATTTTGGATTTTTTTGGAAAGAAAAAATATCTTCATAAAAGCCTTCCAGTTTACTATTTAAGTTCCTTTTTTAATATTTAAAAATAAAACACAAAGGCAATTGGCGTATAATACGAAATGGCGTATCGTACGAATTGTGTTGGCTTTTTCCCTGTTAACTGCTATCGGCACAAAATTGAAATTTACTGAGATCCAGCCCTTAAAAACTTAAAACCTTTTTTTAAAGCCCCGATCAACCGGACACTCATCATCATCTCAACCACCAAAATGACAAATCGCTTGTGGACTTTCAATTACATTTCGCGTGTAGACACTCAATACCGAAGATGAAAGGAAAAATTCGGCTTCCGTGATGGGGCTCCGCTGCTCACGGCGTTTTTTTTACCTACAACTTATAGTTTTTCATAAATTTAAAAACAAAAATGAGAAAGTGGATCTATTTTTTAAAATAACGGCCGAAGTTCACCTTCGGTTTTTTGGGATTTTTGATATAATCATCACTAGATACCGAAAAACAATCTTGCCAAATTTCAAAACTCGCAATTATTTTAGGAGTCACAAATTATCTGACGAAAAGAGAATGGCCAACGCAAGGATACTATTTCCAACCGGGGAAGGTAATACAGAAATGGAAGAGCTAGACATGGAGCCGCAGCTATTCACACAAGAGGAACTGAAAAATGTAGCCCGAGGTATGAATAGAGGAAAAGCCCTTGGAGTGGATCGTATTCCGGTAGTAAAAATGGCGACAGAATTGGTCCATAGCTTTTTACTGGATGTTCTAAACGAGAAACTGAAGAGAAATAATTTCTCAAAAATCTGGAAAGAGACGAGTCTATTCTTGGTTCTGAAACCGAATAAACCACTACAAGAATCATTCGGGTTCAAACCAATCTCTCTGCTGAATACCCTGGGCAAACTCTATGAGGGCCTGATTAAAGATAGGTTGGAGGGAGAATTGAAGGAGGAGAAAAGTTTTAGAAAAAGACGCTCTACGAATGGAGAAAGTCCTGGGATGAGCTACATTGACGACAGCGAAATGGAGCACGCTTATTATCCTAGATATCCGAAATGCCTTTAATACAGTACTGTATGATGTCATCCTGGAAGAGCTGAGGGCTAGAAATATCTCCAGATACCTAATTAATCTGGTGAAGAGCTATCTTCTTGACAGAAAGCTAAGAGTCAATAGAGGCGACACGATTGAAATTACTGCGGGTGTTCCCCAGGGATCGTCGCTGGGCCCTTTCCTGTGGGACATCGCGTATGAGGGGGTTCGAAATACCGAACTCTCGGGAGGCGTTGAGTGTGTAAGATACGCCAACGATTTGGTCGTTGTCGCAGTGGCAGACATCGTCGAGGACCTGGTATTCTGAGCAAACGAATCGATTAGACGCGCAGACAAATGGCTAGAAGTGCACGGACGGGCGCTAGCCCCCGAAAAGACCGAAGCGGTGGTTCTGAGAAAAATAGAGAAGTTATTTTCAAAATTAAAGAAGCTGACGTAACACCTTCTCTGGTGATCAAATATTTGAGCATCATTATAGGAAAAAATGGAACTTTAGGAGCTCACATTAATGAGGTTGTAAAGAAAGCGGAAAAATCAGATAATGCACATTTCAGGATCTTACCGCACTCAGTTCTTCTATATGGGGGCACCAATCTAGGTGAGGGTGTTGAAAATACAGAGAGAGCGAAAGCGGTTGGTCGCGGTACATATATATATATATATATATATATATATATATATATATATATATATATATATATATATATATATATATATATATATATAAGTTATATTATATATATATATATATATAAGTTATATTATATATATATATATATATATATATATATATATATATATATATATATATATATATATATATATATATATATATAAGTATATGATGACGAGTCAACAAAATATAGTATTAAGTAAGACAATGGCGTGCCAACATTATTAAAAACCTATCCCGTAACAACTAGAATCCCACCAATTGATTTATTAGTGGTAGAGAGAGCAGAGTTACACTACGAGGGTCTTGATCGAAGAGAGGCTAGACGAAGGACTATTCGGAGATGACAGGACAGGTGGGATAGAGCAGGTGTTGGCCAGTGGACCGAGCAACTAATCCCAGAAATAAGTAAGTGGTTGGACTGTGAATTCAATAGGGCTGATTATTGGATTACCCAGGCGTTAACAGGAAATGGCTCTTTTGGGATTTTACAATCGGAGGTATGCAGATATTGCGGAATGCGGAATGATGCGGAACACAATCTATTTTCATGCCCGGGGTGCGAATGACAGAGGGACATGTATCAAATTGCAGGAAGCCCCTGTCAAGTGAAAATCTGATAGAGGAAATGATCACCAGTCGAGATAACTGGAGTGGGATTAGCAAGGCTATTAGGGGAATAATGATGGCGAAAGAGCTGGAAGAAATTCACGCTCAGCAAGAACAGCGAAACAACCGCGGGTAGAGGATAGTGCGGTCTCTATTTGTTACGTACCTGACCCCATGCAGCCGTTGTATTTTTTGTTGAGCTGTTGGGGCTTTGTTTTGTTTTTGTTTTGTTGATTTTTTCTGTTATTGGTTTTTTAATATCTATTGTTGTTGTTCAGTTTTGTTGATTCTCTTATTCTTGATTTTTATCATGGCCTGGCTGCTATGGTACTATCGTTTTGCGTATTTACCTTGTTTTATCTTATATTGTTTTATTCTTTGCTATTTTATCACATCTTTTGAATAGTTAGAGCTGTGCTCTCCACGAAAACACGTACTCTTTCCTACGGCTAAGGATAATTTTCTTTTACTTCTATACCGATAATATTTTGGTACTAAATTGTTTTACTAACTTCGTGCACCTCCCCCAAAAGTTTTCTTTTTGCTCGGTGATTTTTCGATGCTACGTCCTCCTCGACGATTCCAGCACTACCAAAGGAGCACCAGCGGGGTTTTTTTAGTTGGTAGAAATCCAACTCGTCTGGCAGGGGGAAGAGCCAAATGTATTACAGAAGATTTTTTCCCTTTGCATTTAAAAAAAAGGTCTATAATACCCTGCGGACAATTTTGACCTCACATTATCTTCTCTCATTATTCAATAATATTTGAGAATAAATTTCTTCAAAATCCTGGACAACCTAATATAATATAGCATATGTCAGCCTGAAATTGTTTAGCTTCTCAAGAGTAAAGCAATTTTCAAAATGGGTTGAGTAGTTAATTTTGGAGCTTTTGGAGTCTCCAAGGCCTAGGCAGATCTCACGCAATATAGCCAGTGTCAATCTGAAATAGCTTAACTTTCTAAGAGCGAAAAAATTTTGAAAATCAGTTCAGTAATTTTAAAGTTCATTTCGAACATACAAACAAATTTTTCAGAAGAAATTTTTTATGTTTGATGTGAGGATTACAAAGTAATTATTACGTACATACATATTAACAAGAAAAAAACTGTAAAGCAAATTCTTCGGTAGCGCACTACTGCACTTGATCCATTAAGTCACCTTCTTGTAACAAAGAAAACATTTTTATAAAGTGCGATATCTCTGATTAAAAGAGTCCACATCTGGTTAAAAATCCTACTTTGATCTTTTGTATTTTCTTACGAATTCAAACATGAATATTATTACATTTCAAAAATGCTGCATATTGGTGTATATAATAATCATATACTTCGTATAGCTTAACTTCGATAAGATTCTTTTTTACAAAAATATTTTGTCTCTTGAAAAAAGATATCTGTGTTTGAACTCATCTGACAGATACAAATCCAAAATATAATTTGTAAAATCGATGGTTAGTTAACATTAATTTACAAATTTGGAATATTTTTCCTTTTTAGTGTTCCGTACCAAAATTGGCAAAACGAAACACTTATGAAATCAGTTCGGCGTCTGTCCGAGTGTCACAGGCAATTTCCTCTGAAACCACTCAACACGAAAATTTGAAACTTAGCACGGAGATAGGGTGTGATGGCCCAATTCCAGATGTGAAGTTGAGTTTCGATTTTGAGGATTAATTTTATACCAGATAACCTGAAAAGTGAAATCGAAATTTTTTCCCAAGAGCACCGAGTAGGATATCAAACGAAAGCCTTTTAAAGCCCAAATCCAGTAATATACGTATATGTAACTACATACTTTTGTCCATTTTTCTTTCTTTAATAAAAATTACTGTCCCTTATTTCCAGAAAGATTATTTAGAAAAATCTTAAAAAATTCACGAACATTAAGAGTGAGGTGTAGATTGAGCGAAAATTATCAAACCTGAATTTCCTTGCACAGCTTTTTTGGTTTGAAAAAAGAAAAGTTGATGACATACATTGCTTTGATTAAGATGTTAATCAATAATTGTAGTAAAAATATGTTAAACGGGTATTTTACCAATTTTTAGACAGTGAGTTTTAAAAATTAAAGAAAAAGTAAGGAATAGCTGATAAATTTGTAAACGAAAATACATATATTACCATCTCTGCACTTGAATATTATTTAATATAATTATGTAAAATTTTTAGGTATCCATAGAAGTAAAA
Source organism: Brachynemurus nebulosus (assembly GCA_035578155.1). Taxonomy (NCBI): domain Eukaryota; kingdom Metazoa; phylum Arthropoda; class Insecta; order Neuroptera; family Myrmeleontidae; genus Brachynemurus; species Brachynemurus nebulosus. Next base: position 3,986,965 of record JAPWDM010000024.1, read on the forward strand.
AATTCAAGCTACCTCAAAGAAATTAGTTAGTCAAAGAAATTAGGTGCGTTTTTTAGCTTGCACTAGTGTACACTTTATTGCATTTTGTAGTGAAAATGCGTTTGGTATTATTTAGTGCAGATAAAAACAACTGTTTGGTATGCTAGTGTAGTGTAATTTATACTGCACGAATTACACCAGAGTTTGAAAAAGAGCAACTAGTGTAATGTGTGTAAATTCATAGTTAGCTTGGTTTTGACAGTTTTGCCATTAAATTGGTATCATTTCACTTTAATTTATTTTTTTTAAATTTCTGTTTTAAAAATAAATACCAAAGAAATACTTATTAAAGCAGCAGATAAGTATAATCATTAATGAAATTAAATAATAGTGATGATAGTGGTAATAACTCGGAAATCGACGAAGAAAACAATAGTGACAGCAGTAGATGACGAAGAAAGCAGTAGTAGAATTGCAGTTTTTTATTAAAGAGAATGTAAAAAAAACGCCGTGAGCAGCGGGGCCCCATCACGGTAGTCGAATTTTCCCCTTCATCTTCGGTATTGAATGTCTACAAGCGAAATGTGATTGAAAGTCTACAACCGGATTGTCATTTTGTTGGTTTCAAAACTGGTGATGAGTGTTCGGCTGATCGAGGCTTTAAAAAAAGGTTTTAAGTATTTAAGGGCTGTATCTCAGTAAATTTCAATTTTGTGCCGAAAACAGGTAGCAGAAAAAAAGCCAACACAATTCGTACGAGGACATTCCTGCCCATGTTTATCCGCTAATTGCCTTTATGTTTTAGTTTTAAATATTAAAAAAGGACCTTAAATAGTAAACTGGAAGGCCTTTATAAAGATATTTTTTCTTTCCAAAAAAATCCAAAATTTCTATTTTATAAATACTAAAAATTCAAAATTCCTAATTTATAAATAAACAGTGACTTTAATAACATTTTTAAATTACTTAATATGTATGTATTTCATTTGTCATAAAAGTAGGTTCACTTTTTTTTAAATTTTTTAAAATTACTATTCGCCTACTTGTATTTAGAATAAACATAATGCTTTTAAAACACATTTAACAATAGCATTCAATTCCGATGTAAAAATGGGAGAAGTGGGGGGAAAAGTGATGTGGACTCCCTACAAGGTACTAGCTGGATACTAACTGAATACACGTACAAAATTTCAGCCCTCTAGGTTTCCTTATGGAGTCTCTAGACGTGTTAGAAAACAAGCAAAAAAATTAAGGAAATATTGGCGTAAAAATCGTGGGGGTAAGGATTAAAAGTTGAAACCCCCAAAAAACAGTGTCTGGCTACTAGCTTAACCTGTACACCAAATTTCAGCCCTCTAGGTTTATTTGGGGAGATTTTGACCCGAACGAAACTGTTAAAAAACAAGAAAAATCATGTTCTTTTGGGTATAAAAATGGTGGGGGTAGGGGTTAAAAGACGAGACCCCCAAAAGGCACCCCCTTGATACTAACTCAATCCGAATACAAAATTTCAGCCCTCTAGGTTTATTCGGGTGACCTGTGCGAGTGGTACAAACTTCGAAAACGTCGAAAATGCATGAAATTTTAGCTTAAAAATGAGGGGGGTGGGGGTAAAATATTAAAACCTCCAAAAAGCACAACCTAGGTACGAACTTTATCAACACACCAAATTTCAACCCTCTACGTTAATTCTGGGGGGCTGGGGGCCTGTTAGATCCAGCGAAAATCGGTTTTCCCCCCTCTACTCCCACCATATCATCCTAGGAAGCTGAATTTTGGATATGTTGTAGATAATTGACCGAAACATTATTTAAAACCGGTTTGAAAAAGTTTTATTGCTTTCCCGCCCCCCACCACCCCCTTAAAGGTCGGCTCAGAAAAAAAATTTGCCCAAAATTTGACCCCACTTTGATAGTATGAGGTGCCTCGAAAATGAGCCCCATTTACCAAATTTCATCTCTTAACTTCCATAGGGGGGCCCTACACAAATTAAAAGGTGGCGGGAAAATATATATATATATATATATATATATATATATATATATATATATATATATATATATATATATATATATAAAAATATATAAATATAAATATATAAATATAAAAAATATATAAATGAATAGTATAAAAAGTAAAATCTTTATTATAAATTTGATAAATTTAATTAAGTATTTCTTATTAAAATAATAAAAAATGAAATTTTAAGTTTTATATGTCACTTGTCCGTTCAATTTAAACTTAATCCTGTAACTCCAGTAACTATTGATTGATTCCTATTAAAAGAATTTAAATTTTTAATCTATTTAGACTTATCTTTAACTTGAACAAATTTACGTGTGTCCAACAAACTCAACAATTTTTAAATTATTCCGCCACTTTCGGTTGCACCAAGGACACTAAAAACGTTTGTTACTAATTGTTGCACTGTTTACACTGCTTACACTTATGGCCTTACACTCATTTCAATTGACATACACTAGTGCAGGCTACCAAACACAGCTAATGGCAAATAATATTTAAATAATTTTATGACTTAAAATATTATCTAATAAAGGTACAATTTTTATAATAAATAATTATTATTATATTTAATATAATAATAATAATAATAATAATTATTAATATTGAAAAAAAAAGCGGCGACTCTTTTACATTTACATACTTCATTCAACTTCTACATACATACATACTACAACTTCATACTAAACGTAAACAGACCCAAGATAACTATACGATCGTTTTGAAATCGAAGAACGTGGTTTATTTTAGGAATAAAATTTATTCATTAGGAAAAATATTTCATCAACTTTCATATCCCGTTACAAAAAATTCATAAAAACAATTAATTATACGGAACACTGTTAGCGCAAGTACAACTTGCACTTGACGCCTTATTTTTTAGAAAGAGATAAGGTTGCAATATTAATTAAAAACATATACGTGTGGATAATATTACTTAATTAATGCTTGTTGAGTTTTATTTCATTAATTAATTTTGAAGAGTGAATCAGAATTTTACAGGGCTCAATTAATACTGGTTATTATTAATAAGCCGGAGTACTAGAAAATATGATTGTATCTCTCATTATTACATCATAACATCGTACATTTATTTTTACTCGACTGCATCAGAAGGAGGGTCATGTGTTTAGGAAGTATATATTTATCCTCTGATTATGTCTGTTTCTGTGGCGCGGCCTGCAGCCTAAACGGCTTGACGGATTTTGGTAAAGAAGGTGTCGCTGGATTTGCCTTAATCTCAGCAGTGCTATAGGCTACATGAAATTTCAAAATTCATCCCCTAAATAGGGGATGAAAAATTTATATAGCAAACAATTGAGTCTAGAAACGTGAAATTTTGCAGATGAGTTTTTTATGTACCGCAGGGGAACACCAAGAGATTTTTGGAAATTCATCCCCTAGGGGTATAAGGTAAGGGATGAAAATTTATGAAAGGTAAAATTTTGCACAGCGCCACATGGCTACTTTTACTAATGTAGATGAGTATTAAGAAGAAGAGTTTTTGTAAAAATTTTTCCATTAATGGTGTAAAATATGGGATGAAACTTTATATAGGAAACCGCGGGGTTTAGAAACGTAAAATTTTATACAAAGGTTCCTTTAGTAACGCAAGCAAGCACCAAGAATGGAATTTTAGAATTTCGCTTCCTGAGGGGTTAAAATAGGGGATGAAAATTTATATAGAAAACCGTTGAGTCTAGAAACGTGAAATTCTACAAAGAGGTTCTTTATATAATGTACGCGCTCACTAGGAAGGGATTTTGGAAATTCATGCCCTAAGGGGGTAAAATAGGTGGTCAAAATTTATTTGAAAAACCTACTGGGCCAGAAACGTGAAATTTTGTACAGGATTTCCTTATTTAGCATAGGTGCGTTCTAAGAAGGGATCTTTGGAATTCAATCCCGTAAGGATATAAAATAGGGGATGACAATTTATATAGAAAACCATTGAGCCTAGAAACGTGAAATCATGCACAGGGTTTTTTTTTTAGTAACGTAAGCTAGTACCAAGTGTAGATTTTTAAAATTTCATACCCTAAGGCGGTAGAACGAGAATTGAAAATTTATTTGGAAACTAATTTTTGTCAATGAATTCATCCGTGTGGAGTCGATGACAACATAGCAAGTGTACGAAATCATTTAATCAACCTTCAATGACTCGTACGCGGACGAAGTCGTAGACAAAAGCTAGTATATTGGCGCTAGTATAAAAATTTTTTAATATCAAAATCGTGCTAGTTTAGGCTGCCGGCCGCAGTAATCTCATATGCGTATCTATATATTGAATACCGCATATGCATATGCGTACCTATATGCGTACCTATATATACGAAGTTATGGAGGCATCAGTTTACACTACGAAGGGCCGTGAATAGTCCGGGCGTGTAAATACTTCCTTCAAGTGTAAAGGATGTTCGTCGAAGGAGTAAATCGTCGAAATAACACACAACTTACGAGTACCTGAGGTCCCAATGGGGTCGTAAATAATGCGGTTAAGACTCGCGGGTGGCACAAATAATCCGAATAGGACAGAAGTAAATTGGTAGACTCCTGTGGGCATAACGAACGCGGTAATGGGTCGCGATTCTTGATCCAATGGGATCTGGTAAAACGCCTTCGTAAGATCGATGGTGGAGAAGACGGTCGATCCTTTAAGTGAATGGAAAAAGGTTTCAAGCGACGGAGTTGGAAACGCGTCGTATTTTATTTTCCCATTCAACATACGGTAGGCAATGACCAGCCGCGTCCCATCATCTTTCTTATTAATCAAAAACGTGGGGTAACCGTACGCGGACTTACTAGGTTCAGTAACATTCTGGTCAAGTAATTCTCGAATGTGCTCCTCCATGGCCTTCAGTTGGATCGGATTTAATGGATAAGGCGAACGTCTCACTGGAATATGGTCGGTAAGATCAATGTGGTATTCGTATACCACTATTCGACCAATTTTCTCCGTAAGGACGTCGTCATAGGACTCCAATAAATCCCTTAATCGGCGAGCTTGAGTAGTATTTAATTGAGAATTAACTAGAATGTTATTTAAATAGGTTCTACACTGAAATTGGAGCGGCACGATAACACCAGTAAATGCATAACGGATTTCACGGTCATCGAACGATATTGTCGCAGTCATCCGTCTAAGTTCGTTTACTCCGAGTACTAAGTCGTAAGTAAGTCTACCAATCACGAGGAATTATAATTTCCAAGTGAACTAGTGAATTTTACTGATCGCTTCTAATAGTTGATTAATAGGTTTGATCGACCCGAGAGCCAGCCGTGCTGAGAAACTTACATTACGGGCGACACCTAACTTGGCGTTCAAGATGATTTTAGCCGTCTTTTGTGAGATAAACGACGAACTTGCTCCCGTGTCGATCAGTGCTTGGAATTTCAACGGATCGACGGACACATCAACTATCGGAAGAGACTGTTGGATTAACTCGGGTTTTAGACCATTTAACACGACGTGATGTCAGCAACGACAAATATACAGGTGTTCAAAGTCAGCAGGTAACGTATTATATGTTAAGGTATTGGTAAAATCGGGCTTACCTAATATTTTGTCTGTTTGGTTCTAGCTCCGGTCTCGTGTTGGAAGAGTAACGTCCGTTGCTGCTCGTACAGTTCCAGGTTAGACACCATGGTGGCCAACTCCGCGTACGATGAAGGGGGCAGTTGCACACGGGACGTTTTCAAGGTGGTTAACTTGCGACGTAACCAGATGAAGGACACTATCTGCCGTTCGGTCATCGGAACTTCAAGGACGGCGGCCTTGGTCTTCACGTCGTGAACGTACGCGCGAAAACTCTCGTTAGGTAGTTGGTTCCGAAAAATTAATGTCGTCAACAGTGGTGAAAATTGGACTGGATTTTTCTTTGCATAAACATAATAACAGTTCAAATTTTTAAATGACCATAGGTTTTGAAATTACGGTTGTTTATTGTCATTTCTAGACCCACGTACTTGTTTTTACGCTCCTGAAGAATAATCAGTTTTTTGACTGGATGATTTATTTATAATACACTAAACGTCCGGGCTCCGCCTATAATATAATTTTTTGAAATTTCCTAACTATAAGTGATTGTTTATTTCAAAGAGGGTAAAACCGTTACATAGCATTGCCAATTAAAAATAACTTCATATTCTTTACAGTCATAATCATTATTTTTGACATGTATGCGTTTGGTATCATAATAGAGACTGGATCATTGTTTTTAGACGTTGATGAATAACAGAAACAGACGCTGAATGAAAGTTCTATTGTAATATCAGTTAATATATAGCAAAACAGGAACAAATAAAATAAAATAAATAAAGAAAAATTATAAATAGAAAGTGGAGAATTTTAACCCACGTTAGGTATCATGTTATGTATCATCAGAAAGGGCTCTTAAGTGAAACGAGACTCCGCGGACGTTGCAAGCCTAAAAATCTTAGATAGGCTCGTTAGCCAGACCGATTATAGGATTTTCAAAATAATTATTTTTTGTCAATATTTGTCGAAGGTTAAAATTTTTTTGAAATTACTTTACACTCAGGGGTATCCAAATTGTGCGCCGCCACTCCTCACAAGCGGCTGCCTTGCTGAAAATGGAAAAATTATGCCAGTAATTTTAAATTCTATAAACGTAAAAGAAAAAACTGAATGTGAAACTGATTTGTTTTTATTTTTACTCGTTACTTATATTTTCGCGGGTCTAAAAAGTTTGCGAACTGCTGTAACGGAAAATTCTCTGTATTATGCAGAATGTTGTGACGGGAGTATTTTTACATTATATTGTCTCCTATATGTACACAGCCAGCATGTACAATACAATAACTATATATGTTTGAAATGCTCCAGTAAACAAACATATAGAGAGCTTTGGATAATATGAACTTGTGTGGATATCCCTGTTGTCATCCAGGATAGAATAAACTAACAAAATAAAAATAATACAACGTACTTTTTCTGACACAATTTTTTTTATTTTCTAAAAGAAACTGTAAAGATCATGCAGTGCACTTTAATAAGACATTTATTGTTAAAATTTTTAACAGAAACTCCCTAGTTTTTACGTTTTGTATTTATTTTATAAAAAAAAATTGAAATACTTTTTATCAGTTTTTGATTTTTGATTATTTCTATAAATTGTATATGTACCTTCAATATAACCAAAAACACCCTATGTAGTCCATTTGTAATAATAGTATATTGTGCAATAAGTGCGGGAAATTGTCGATTTGTATTTGTATGTATAAGAATTGACCGCATTTCGAATAGGTATTTTCTACTCAATAGAGGAGAAATTTTTGACGTGGAAAGGTAGTATTTTAAAAATCTATTGAAAATCTTTAGAACACCAATCAACAATCGTATTGTAAAGATCACAGAACACTAGAAGCAAACTAAAATCAAAATTCTGTGGTTCGTTTAGAGATGTTTGTTGGTGTATCACAGCTTCGGTGACTAGTTGTGCACTAGTTCTGCAAGGGTAAACATGAATTGTTGGTGATTGTGTGACGAATTAAATTCGACACATTATTGAATCCTTTGGAAAACGATTATAAACGAACATTAAATTAATTAATAATTAATCGATTTGCAAAAATGTCAGAATACTGACATCTATTATTTGTGTTTGAAGTTAATATCAGTCCAATATCCTCTGTGGTCCAATATGTCAGATCATAGAATTCAATAAAAATCAATTATATATATAAATGCCATCTAGTGGTATGTTTTCAAATTGACGTTTACATTTCGTATTACCATCACATATTTTTTTTTTACAGAAATCTGAAATGTTTAGTTAACGCTTTGTCCATTGTTTGATCGAACCTTTATTTCAAAATTAATTCACAAACAAATTATATAACAGATAATTAAAAATAAGTAACTTATATTAATTAAAAAACAATACACTCTCTCTTCTTCAAGCGACCGCGGTGATGTTAACATCAAACCAAAAAATGTAAAAAAAAGGGAGTTGGTCAAGATGTAAATTAGAAATTGTAACGTTATTATTGAAAAAGAAAAAATGCATCATTATTAAGATAAGTAATATTTTATTGTAATAAAAATTTGGAAATTTATTTAAATAATATGAAAACAATTTAAAATTAATGTGTATAAGCAAAATAGTAACTTAATATAATAATATAATTAAATGGAATAATAGCATGTAAGTAAAATTTAATTTAAATATTTAACGTCGTCTTGTACTTTAGCATTCATTCGAAATTCAACAAAAATTTGGGGGATTCAGCAAGAAGTCTACGACTCAAAATTTAGTTAATTTGTAATTTAAAAAGTGTATAGGTAAATTTAGCTAATTGTGTAGATTTATATTTAGATTAACGTTAAGTAAATTTCCAAATATATACTGATTGTGTGTATAGTTTAATTATTATCAAATCACGTAACTATTTCCGGTTTAGGTAAACAAAATTTGAACATGTGCAACTCTTAGGATTATTTCGATATCTGGTCGAATCTTTTAAATCATATAGATCTTTAGTAAAATTTAACTTGCAACGTTATTTTCTAAAAAATTCCAATTTAAATCTGATTTTATTTTTTTGCCATCTGTAATTCTGAAATTTCCAAAAGGCGTTCAATTGTGTCTGGACAGGGGTAAACGCTGGCAGGCTAAATTTAATTTAGTTTGCTCCCTCGTATGAAATCCGACACGTATATCACAATAAAATTGCAATAGTTTTCTCGTCGTAAAAATTTTTCTTTCCGATTTCTCTTCAAGAAATCGAAGGAGCACGTTTGGGTAAAGGAAGCCGTATTTTAGGCCCCACTCGTCTCGTGTTTAAGTGTAACTTAGACACTTTAATTATAGCTAAAAAAACAATTGAAATAAAAGGAAAAAAAAAACAAAAAAATCGAAAAATAAAAAAAAAAAAAGAAAAAAAAAATTAATTATTATTTTTAATTAATGAGCTCAAACAAAATTTAATATTGAGTAATTTACAATTTCATAAAATTTGATATTTACGGAAATACACATACAAATTATTCTAGTCATAAAATTTAAAAGGAAAATCGGTACAGTCATAAAATTCATGTTTGCGACTTTAATTTAATTTGATTAACAACATATTTTCAAAAAAAAATCTTTATAACGATATTTTTAAAAAATTTATTCTATAAATTTCGAAACTTCAATTTATATTTAAGTGAAAGCTGTACAATTTACTAATTCATGTGGTAATACATTTCCTTAGCTAGCACACGCGATATACTTAAATATCGTGCGTCTCAGTTTGAAAGGTATCGCCACATCAAAGAACTAAGATGCAAATTCTACTTTAAAACCTATCATATAAAATTAATTTGGATTGCTATATCAACTATTCGAAAAAATAACCAAGAAACATTTGTGTGAATTCTCAAAACTAGTAATTATTTATTGTCGTAACATTTTTAAGATTTCAAATATTGTAACTCAAAATTATTTCTAGTCATCCTTTATTGTAATAAATTGTAGTTGATAAACTTTCGTGTTTCTAATTTAAAACCAGCCTTTACAGTCAAAAAGAATTTCAGGCTATTTGGGGATCTTGTGGTTTGGGAAAACGATCCGCGACCATAGCCTTCCACTGCCCCACACCATCTTGTCTCCATAAGACCTGGAGAATACTCTGCTGATCGTAACCCCCAATCAACCCGAAAAGTAGCACCCAAAGCCCGAATACTTATAACTCCAAGAAATTCAATTTAATCAACAATCAATTCAATACATAATAAATAATAATAATATCCCATCTAATAAATAATAATCATAATTTTTAATTTAATTTTTTAATTTTAAATTTTTTTGCTACAATTGTTGGGCTATTGTTATCAGATAGATACATACAGTAGATACACAGTACATATATGTAGGTGCCGTATACCTACCTGATGCGATTTACAATCAGCAACATCTCAGGATGTCAGTCAGTGTTAAAGATTTATTAAAATGAGATATTTATTTTAATAGCCATAGTAACATATTTTTATATATTTCTAACTTTAAAAATGACGAATTTCTATACAAATTTTCATCCCCTAGTTAAACGACTTAGGGGACGAATTTTTAAAAATCCATTCTTAGTGCTCATCTACGTTACATGGGGAACTCCTATGTAAAATTTCATTCTTGTAAACCCAACGGTTTAGGCTGTGCGTTGTCTGTCAATGAATGTTAGAGATTTATTAAGTATAGATCTTACCTATTATTTTCATTAATTTCAACTTTTCACAGTGACGCCGGCATTTGAAAAAAAAAATAGTATTGGAAGTTTTTATTCCTTTTTAAATTTTGAATCGATTAAAAGAAAAATCAGCCACTGGAACTCTCGTAGTCGCTTTTTGTTAAAAATTAGGGTTAAGTTCCTACTTATAGAAGCATTGTAAAAGCGCCTATAGGCGTAAATAATTTAACTCAAATTATTCCGCATGACTGTACTAAATTTCCGGAGACAGAATTTATTACGAAATTAGATATTTAATCGTTTTCAAAAATTAATAATACCCTCTACAAACATGTATTTTACTACTATTAATGTTAAATTTGAAGAAATATTCGTAAAATTAAATTTGGTGTTGGCACATAGGGCGGATTGAGTGTACAAACAACGAGATCCGTGATGTGCGTTAGCTAAGCGCTCACAAGGAAAAGTTCCGTACAAGCAAAAATAACGAACCCGTATTTTCTTTTTTCTGCCACAGTCCTCAAAGTTAGGGTAAAATTTCAATTTTGCTTGATTACTTAAAACTACGGCAGACAGAGAAAAATTTAAATTAACACAACACTTTATTTTTAGAGAGCCTTCTACTAATGTATAGAAAGCCAGGGTCGGATCTACTGGAGGGGCTGTTTAGGTGAAATTGAGCGTAAATTTTGACATAGGGCTAATACTTGAACAAAAAAAAAAATCAAAAGAATTGTGCACAGTTCTCAAGGGAAAAATCGTAGTGAAAATACATGGAGTTTAAATACAATAACTAATATGGAATAAGCGTATAAAGTATTTACATTTTAAATACAACTGAAATTAACTGGAACAGCAGTTGACAGTAATATTGTCAACAAACTCTTTAAAAGTTTTATAAAATAACACTACCTAATTTTGACTAAATATTTAAATAAGCAGCACTAATTATATGTATATTGTAACATAAGAACAAATGAACATTATGAACTGAGCAAATACAAATGTAACTAATTAGAATTATTCATTTAAATGTTAACTGTTTATGTTATAATGTGTTTTTCTACAGTCAACCAAAAATCTGCATTTCCTATGGGATAGTTGGAAAACAAATTTAGAGATATATGGGGAGGAAGAGGGCATACTCTTCACAGTAGATGGCGAAAAATTTAACAGATATTTTGACTATTTCCCCGTTACCATTTAAGTTTCCATAGTGAGCAACCAAATATTGCCTTTAGCTTTGCTATGCCTGTCTCTCTGTCTGCCTGTCTATCCATCCATATTTATGCTCATCTTCGTGAATAATAGCCATTGCAAGCGAGTAGAATATTATAATTTTTCTACGACTTTCTTCCTTTTTGATTTAAATATAATTGAATATAAATTTTTAATTAAAGAAAGAATTTTTAATCTATCTCTAATCTCATTAAATGTTCGTATACGTATCTCTAGAAATGGTCAAAATAAAGTTCAAATTGTTTTGTTTACTTACACGTTACTACGCAATATATATGAAATTTAAACTTATATTATTCACAAAACAATCGCGAGACGATTGAATAATATTTCATTGGTCGAAAAGTATTGAGTAATGATTATTCCTCCGCACCTTTGAATAATGCCTAACTTTCTCAACAATTAACGGATATGTAATGAGTGTGTTCTTCAACCGAAGAAGAAAAAAAATATTTTTGTATTATATATATATATATATATATATATATATATATATATATATATATATATATATATATATATATATATATATATATATATATATATATATATATATATATATATATGAATCCTCAAAAGTTCAAAAAATGACATTTTTGAACGTCAAAATATTGAATTTATAAAAGATACAAATTTCAAAAATATCGTATCCGTATTTACCAATATTATGGGCCGGGTGCAGACTACAGGGTAGGGGTAAGGAAAACTATCGCAGCGCTTGCTCTTGCAGAAATGAGCACCCTCGTGCGAATAGCCAACATAAATTTAAAAAAATGAGATTTTTTTATTTTTGCTTCGATCAATCGTTTGTGAATCGTTTGTGAATGTTTGTGACGCTATTATTTTCGTTTGTGACTAATTAGTTAATTAATTATTTAATTGTTGATTAAGAGTGTGTGAATAGCCAACATTTTTTAAAATTTATTGCAATATTGACTTCCGGGCACTTAATCGATCTAAAATCGTTTGTGAATTCCAAATATATCATTAAAAACATCTGTGACAACGTATTTTTTACAAAATAATAAAAAAAATTCTGTATACAGGCTGTCATTCAGCTGTCATTTACAAAATAGTTATTTTTTCTCACACTAGAGGGCATTGGAGTATAGATTTAGCGCAACTAAACAGAGTGGCCAATATAAAAAACTTCATTACTACAAAAAATAATTGATTTTTTTTATTATTTTTTTTTAAAAAATACGCTGTCACAAATGTTTTTAATGGTATATTTGGAATTCACAAACGACTTTCGATCGATTAAGTGCCCGGAAGTCAATATTGCAATAAATTTTAAAAAATGTTGGCTATTCACACACTCTTAATTAACAATTAAATAATTAATTAACTAATTAGTCACAAACGAAAATAATAGCGTCACAAACATTCATAAATGATTCACAAAGAATTGATCGAAGCAAAAATAAAAAAATCTTATTTTTTTAAATTTATGTTGGCTATTCGCACGAGGGTGAAATGAGCAATTTAAACGGCTCTTGCTATTTAGTACAGTTACGCTATCTGTTGGTAAAAAATTAAGTCAATAAAATTCGGCCTTATCTCTATGGTATTTATATTATTATTTTATTTTATTTAAAATTTATAAGACACAACTTTAACGAAGGACGTAAATCCTATTAGATATAATTTTGTAAGATCGTAAGCCAAACTACTGCTCTCAGTAAATTTGGCAGTAACAGATTTTTGAAATGGGTCACGATAATTGTGTTCTCAAATTTAACGTTAAAATACAGGAAGAAAAAACAAATGTAAATTTACAGATTTCTAGCCGATTTGAGAATAATTAAAAATAAAAAGAATTTTAGATGTCAGTGGAAAAGAAGTAAATATTTATATATCACCACTTTTAGAGGACAAAACTGAACTTCCCCAAAAACTCAAGGAACTAGTATACTTACAATATATTGTTCGAGTTCATGTGGAAAAACATATAAAACTGCAACTACCAAATTTCAAATAAAATTTTAGAAATTTTACGACTCTAATTTGTTTTTAAATTGTCAGATAGAAGTTGTCTAGCTATATGGGCTTGTGTCAAATAACTGTGGCCCCTAGTTCATAGCTCTTCTACATTTCTCAAATGTTGTACAGAAACCAATTGATTGCTTTTCGGTGTCATTTGAGATTGGAACGCTATATTATGGGTAATACTTTGAAAGTCAGTCTTAATTATTACACTCACTATATAGCGCAAAAAACGAAAATACATTGCATACTCTGGATTAGGACAACTTTCATCTTGTTATTTATTATTTAATAAAAACTGAAATGACACTTGACTTTGACAAATAAAAGAAAAAAAAATTAAAATTGCACATAATATCCCAGTCACAGTCGATATTTACTGTTATTATTATTTGTCCACATGGAAATATTTAAAAAAGCCACTGAACTATAAGTATGGAGAGAGCCGACAAAGTTGCAAACGCTAGGTGGCAATAAAGATGCAAAGATGACGTCATATATCTGTATCAAATGACATAGAACTATCTGTGTAAAGTGCAAGTTTAAAGTGCCGTTAGTTGTTGAGACACTTTAATTTTTCTTTTACACTTTTGGTTGATTTTATTTTAATTTTTATTTTCATCCATAAAAAAATGGTAGATTTCTCCACTACTCTCTTAGTTTGAATCTATTGACGCAAAATTTAAAATGCAGGTAGATACGGCAAAATTAGAATTAAGTTTAATAAAACAATTTCTGAAGATACTTCCTCTTACTAAAAAGTGGAAACGAATATTTTCCTGTCATCTATCCTATCGTGTGGAATATCGTTAGAATGGATTCTAAAATGAAAATGAGGCTTTATTTTAAAATCTTTTTAAGTCTTATTTTATAAAACAATTAAGTCTTATTTTTGAAATACTGATGTGAGTTTCAAGCTAGCATATAATATGTCCCCTTACCTTTAACTTTTCATATATTTGGTTTTACTATGGTCACTTCATAGAACTATAAGTGTATTGTATTTCAATGGGTCACTTAAACCTCCAGATTCTATTATTTTCGTTTCATCCGGAATTTCCCTATATTAAACAACTTTAATATATTTTATGAAAATGAACATACATAATTACAATAGAAACAAAGCGAGGTATAATAGCATACATATCTTAATTATATAAAAGTTTTGTAACGAACGTACACTTCACAACACCGAAATTTGTCGTAGGTCCCTATCCACTGACTTTATTTTTACATGACTGCCCACAAATGTTTTATTATATGTTTACATGTACGTATACATATACATATACATATATGTGTCAATATTTTTTATTCTATCATAATTTCCAAATGTCTGAACCGATTTAGTTATGTATCATCTGTCGTTCCAAGTAACACAGGTTAGGTGACGTCTTGAAAAATAAATAATATGTACCTACCTACATACAAGATCTGCCACTATAAGGTATAAAATTTGAATATAAATGTGTATAGTGTCATTAGGAGTTTTATATAATGTTGACTAACGTAGGTTAGGTAACGTTTTAGAAAAATCAGTAGATTAGTCACTGAAAGATGTAAAACAAAATCAAGTAATTAATAAAATTAAAAAAGCTCATCTACCGTGGCAAAAAATGAACTAAAAAGTCAAAAACCAGTTAATACTGAATTTTTATCGCATTTGGTGGGGTGCTGTGAAACTTTTACACCTAATGTGAGAACTTTTTTAGAATTGGGTGTTAGATGTTAAGTACCAAAAAATTAACTTCGAAAATTGGGTGTGTCAACGTCACGCAGCGCACCGAAACGTAAGAATCATTTCTTTTTTTCGAGTTCGGACACCCTTATGATATATATATATATATATATATATATATATATATATATATATATATATATATATATATATATATATATATATATATATATATATATATATATATATATATACCAAGCGTTCATAAAGTTCCGGAACAGCTCCGCAAAAGTTTCGCAAAATCTCAGTTAATATTGACTTTATCGAAAAATAACCCGGACAGTTTCATGGGAAGAAATGAGGAACTAAAAAATTTTACTTTGACCAACCAGTATCTGGAGAACCAACACATTTTTTTCGTTTTTATGACCTTCATACGACTTTGGGATATGAGGTATGATTATGGTTTTGATCTTGGAATTTCCCGCTCTTTCCGAATGCGAGGTCAGAAATAGGGGTTTCCATTTAAAAAAACAAAGTTTTCCTCCAAATTTTGGACAAGGTCATGTTCAAGGTCAAATTCGAGGTCATTTTCTAGTTCCTAATTTCTTCCCATGAAACTTTTGTCCGGGTTATTTGTCGATAAAGTCAATATTAACTGAAATTTTGCGAAACTTTTGCGGAGCTGTTCCGGAACTTTATGAACGCTCGGTATATATATATATATATATATATATATATATATATATATATATATATATATATATATATATATATCATAAGGTGTCAGAACTCGAAAAAAAGAAATGTTTCTTACGTTTCGGTGCGCTGCGTGAAGTTGACACACCCAATTTTCGAAGTTAATTTTTTGGTACTTAACATCTAACACCCAACTATTGATAAGGATGCTAGAATTCTAAAAAAGTTCCCACATTAGGTGTACCAGCTTCACAGCACCTCACCAACTGCGATAAAAATTCAGTATTAACTGGTTTTTGACTATCCTTATAATATATATATATATATATATATATATATATATATATATATTATATATTTTATAAGGATGTCAGAACTCGAAAAAAAAAAGAATTGATTTTTATGATTCGGTGCGTTGCGAGAAGTTGACACACCTAATTTTCGAAGGTAATTTTTTGGTATTTAATCATCGGTACTACCTAAAATATATATAGGGAACTCTAGAACTATTCATAAGAATGCTAGAACTCTAAAGAAGTTCTCACATTTGGTGTGCCAGTTTCACAGCATCCCACCAACTGCGATAAAAATTCAGCAATAACTAGTTTTTGACTTTTTAGTTCTTTTTTTGCCACAATAGCTGTGCTTTTTTCGCGCATATAGCGTTCTTTACCCTCCCACTTTCAAAAACCATGCTACCCTGTCGTAGTATTCATCTGGACCTAATCCTTTACTTTCTATTGCTTCAACAATTCCACCATACCAGCTTTTTCTAAGCGTGCCTCGTTTACGACGCTCTGCTGGTTTCCTGGATGATGAAAAACCTTCTGTGGAAGTCGCTCATATTAATGATGTCCTTATGGTCATCTACGCCCATAATCTCTCACACTTCTTGTTAATTTGCTTTTATAAAATTCCATCATTGCCCAAATTTCGCTACCGTAGGTTGTGATAGTTTGTAATACGGAAGTATAGATGCGAAGCTTTTTTTTAGTATATTCCGATCTCACAATATGGTGTTCAATGTACTAACAGCTTTTTTACCTTTAGTCATTTTATTCTGTATCTTACTGTCCTGTTTTCCATCATCTGACACGATGACCCCCAGGTATTTTACTTTGTCGCTTTGTTGTATCTTTGTGCCATTTTCAAGTACCGGGTTGGAATGAACACGGGCTACACACGTGTATTAGATTTTCTGGATATTTATATCCAAACCCTATCTATTGCATTCTGCGACTAATTTTCAAATCATATATTCCACGTCGTCTTTTTCTTGATTTATTACAACTTGGTCGGCTGCATAGCTAACAAGGAATGTTACGGAATATTGATATTGAATGAATATTGTAGTACTTGACAAAGTAACAAACATATTTTAATTGTACGTGCCCAATCGCATATTTAAGGGGTAAAACACTCACACACCATTTTGGTATTTTTTTCATACTAGATCTTAAGCAATTTTGATGAAAAATAGTCAAAAGATTTAGATTAAGGTTACATTAGTCCAGAATTTTTTCATTGGGCTTAGATAATTTTTGAGGAGTTAAACACCCCTAAAAATGGGTTTATTATAATTTTTATGAGAAAATCATAGCACAAATTCTTTAAAATTCTGTAAAAGGCTATACAGGTTATTAGTTAATAAATAATACATGTTACCCAAGTAATGGCACAGCGTAACTGGGGGGGGGGGGTGTGGGGGCTATATATGAAAACAAAATTTTTAACAAAAATTAAATATTTGGGATTATCCCCATTATAAGATTAATAAAATATTAAAAATAAGGTTGATTTGTAATTCATTGACTTGAAATAGATAGCTTTTAAACATTGAAGTAGCTTTAAGTAGAAGTACAAAAATTTAGGATTGCAGCCTGCAATTAAATGTCATGGATTATGAAATAGTGGAAGAAAATACAAGTAAAAATATAAATTTAGTTTTATTTTTTACTTTGAGTAGATGTTGATTAGTGGTATAGTAAACAGACATGAAAGTGCTTCAGTATGACTGCATTGTACAATGTAATTCTAAAATTTTATCCCACCAAAAAACAATTCATGTTAAAAATTTAGCCAAGACTCGCAACTATTTTACTCTTAAAAGGTTATGAGAGCTAATGTAGCGCCAAACCCTAAATAAGTCTACATCATGGTTAAATCAAGTTATAAGGCTTGGCCGATTCCCGAAGCTATGGTAAATATAGCACATAGCACAACAATCTGCTATGGGTTGTTAATGTTTGGTTTTATTTAGGTACCATAGTTTCGCGAAACGGCCAAGCTTTATAACTTGAGTTAACCATGATGTCGACTTATTTAGGGTTTGGCGCTACATTAGATCTCATAACTTTTTAAGAGTAAAATAGTTGCGAGTCTTGGCTAAATTTTTAACATGAAATGTTTTTGGTGGAATTTCAGTTCTTTTTGTAAGTTATTCGTGTATTTTTATTTTTTTTTATTTTTACAGGGTGTTTTTGCTGGACATAAGAAGCTCTTTTCAGTTCTTTTTGTAGGTTGTTCGTATCTTTTTAGTCGAATTTTTCGTTAAAAGAAATAGATTTATACAGCCTATACCATACGAATGGCGAGAGTAGGGGCGCTATCCGTTTTCGGACCTGTAGAACACGATTCAGTAGAAAAAAAGGTCCACAGCCCCCCTGAATTAACGTAGAAGGTAGAAATTTAGTATGTCGATAGAGTTCGTACCTAGGGTCTGCTTTCTGGAGTTTTTAATATTTTGCCCCCACCCCCACCATTTTTAAGCTACAAATTCATGCTTTTTCGATGTTTTCGAAGTTTGTACCACTCGCACAGGTCACCCAAATAAACCTAGAGGACTGAAATTTTGTATTCGGATTGAGTTAGTATCAAGGGAGTGCCTTTTGGGGGTCCCAATTTTTAACCCTTACACCCACTATTTTTATACCAAAAAGAACATGATTTTTCTTGTTTCTTAACAGTTTCGTTCGGGTCAAAATCTCCCCCAATAAACCTAGAGGGCTAAAATTTTGTGTACAGATTAAATTAATAGCTAGCCACTGTTTTTGCAGGTTTCAAATTTTAACGCTTATCCTTACGATTTTTACGCCAATATTTCCTTGATTTTGTTGCTTTTCTTCTAACACGTCTAGAGACTCTCTAAGGAAACCTAGAGGGCTGAAAATTTGTACGTGAAATTTTGTACGTGAAATTTTGTATTGAGTTAGTATCAAGCTAGTGCCTTTTAAGGATTCCACATTACTTTTCCACCCACTTCTTCCATTTTTACATCGGAATTCAATGGTATCGTTAAATGTGTTTTAAATGCATATTTTTATTCTAATACAAGTAGGCGGATAGTAATTTTAAAAATTTAAAAAAAAATAAATAAACTCTCTTTTATAACAAATGCAATACATAAATGGAGGTGTCAGTGTAAGAGTGAATCAAGTCTAAAAAAATGGTTTTTCTAAAAACGCCTTTAAAGTTTAAGAAATTATAACTCCTAAAAAAAAAAATTTTGTGGACTTGGTTCACTTTTACACTGACCCTTTCAAATATTAAGTAATTTAAAACTTATTAAAGTCACTGTTTATTTAAGAAAGTAGGAATTTTGGATTTTTATTTATAAAATAGAAATTCTGGATTTTTTGGAAAAAAAAAGATCCAAAACCTTCATAAAGGCCTTCCAGTTTACTATTTAAGGTCCTTTTTTAATATTTAAAAATAAAACACAAAGGCAATTGGCGGATAAGCATGGGTAGGAATGCCCTCGAACGAATTGTGTTGACTTTTTTCCTGCTAACTGCTATCGGCAGAAAATTGAAATTTTATACTCGTTATTAGCTGAACAATAACAGCTCTCCCTTAAGTGTACGGGATAGCCCCGCTCTCCCCTACTGAGATTCAGCCCTTAAAAACTTAAAACCTTTTTTTAAAGCCCCGATCAGCCGGACACTCATCATCAGTTTTGAAACTACCAAAATGACAAACCGCTTGTGGACTTTCAATTACATTTCGCTTGTAGACATTCAATACCGAAGATGAAAGGAAAAATTCGACTTCCGTGATGGGTCTCCGCTGCTCACGGCGTTTTTTATTTTTACAGGGACTATTTCCTGGACATTCGAATTCTACTTAGAATGTAATTATAAGTTATCAGATAGAGTAGGTAAATTGCCGTCTTTATATAGGACATTTTTTGACGTCTTAAAGTGTCAAATATTTTCAAAGACTTTTAAAAATCACCAATTTTTCTCATAGTAACAAGAAAAGTAAATAATTTTTTCCTAGCTACAAATACAAATACCCCTGTCGCAGCATCTGCATAACATAGCGAATTTCGAAATATTGGGCACTGGCGGATCTCATCTAAGACCTGTATCCATTTAAAATAATTCAGTTTTCTAAGAGTGAAAAGATTTTCAAAATCAGTTGAGTAGTTAATTTTTGGCGCTTTTTCGCATAAGGTGCTTTGCGCATATACCCATCTAAACTAGTTTAGCTTTCTAAGAGTAAAAGAATTTTCAAAATCGGCTAGGTAATTTATTTTTGGTATATTTGGGACCCAAGACCCCAAACGGACTTTGTACAGCATAGTGCTATTCACCTAAAATAAGTTAATTCTCTAGCAATGAGAAAATATTGAGAATCGGTTCGGTAGCTTATTTCTATCTTATATAATATAGGATATTTTATCTTTCTAACAGTAAAACTATTTTTAAAACCCGTTGTGTAGTTTTCTATGCCGCATTTGCATCAGCAGGACAGTTGTGGATCTCAGATAACATACTGTACTTATCTAAAATAGTTTACCTCTGCAATAGTGAAAAAATTTTCAAAATCGGTCAGTTATTTTATTTTTGACACTTCTGGGTCCCATGGACTTTGACGGACCTTACATAACGTAATCTATAACTATCTAAAATAGCTTAGCTCTCTAACAGCGAAAAAATTTTCAAAATCGGTCGGTTAGTTTATTCTTGGCTCTTAAAAGATCCCAGGACTCTGACCGACCTCATACAACATATAAGCTAAATCCATCTAAAATAGTTTACCTCTGTAATAGTGAAAAAATTTTCAAAATCGGTCGGTTATTGTATTTTTGACACTTTTAGATCCAATGGACCCTAGTGGACCTTACATAAGGTAATCCATATCTATCTAAAATAGTTTAGCTCTCTAACAGTGAAAAAATTTTCAAAATCGGTCGGTTAGTTTATTGTTGACATTTTTGGGTCCCATGGACCTTGGCGGACCTTACATTACGTATTCTATATCTATCTAAAATAGCTTAGCTCTTTGACAGTGAAAAAATTTTCAAAATCGGTCGCTTATTTTATTTTTGACACTTCTAGATCCAATGGACCTTAGCGGACCTTGCATAAGGTAATCTATATCTTTCTAAAATAGTTTAGCTCTCTAACAGTGAAAAAATTTTTAAAATCGGTCGGTTAGTTTATTTTTCACACTTTTGGGCCCCATGGACCCTGGCGGACCTTACATTATGTAATCTATATCTGTCTAAAATATCTAAAATAGCTTAGATCTTTGACAGTGAAAAAATTTTCAAAATCGATCTAGTTCTTTAAAATTTTTTCCTGGCATATAAACATTATGATTATGTTATCTTTCTATAATATTTAATAATATTATATCATGACATTACCTTCATTATTTTGTTCATTTAAAATTCAATAAAAAAATTAAAAAAATCTTCATTACACATGCTTAAAATATCTGGTTAATTTTAATTTTAAAAAATGCGACAGAGATATTGTATTTATAATACATAGATTTTTAATAACTACCGTTTGTTTTACGTAAAAAAAATGAAGTTTTTGTATATGTTATAAGCAACTGAGATAGAAATATAAATTACTTATTACAATGACAAAGAGAGCAAAATAAGGCAAAAGTGAAAATTACGATTTTCTCGAAAACTACTTAACATAGAAAGAAAATTGTAAGAACATTTTCTTCATAATTTTTTTTCCCTTTTCAACGATGTAAAAATCGAACTGTCTTATGATAGGATCGAATGATAAAAAATGGCCAGAAAACCTACTTCTGGGCATCCGACGTGTCTGGCTAACGAACTTAGCCAAGCCAATTCAGAATCCAGTCCACACACAAAATTTCATAAGCGTTAGACGTTTCGTTCGAGAGTTATCGTGGGAACACACACATATATATATATATATATATATATATATATATATATATATATATATATATATATATATATATATATAAATTTTAGTGAATATCATTTTCGTATTCTAGGGACCTCAAAACAGATTTCTGCCATAGTCCCGGACTCAGGTTGCGTCATGAGACCTACTGTAATAGCTGAATTTCGAGTTTTCGAAATTCGCTAAAAATAAACGAAGAGCCATTTGATTTGATTTTTTAATTTTTCTTATTTATCTATAAATATACGTACAATGTATTTTATTATTAATAAGAAGCTTAAGAGGGAAAGAGGATGCTAAACCCAATCTACATACGAAATTTCAACTTTCTAAAACTTCGGGAAGTACCCTATGATTTTGATGATCATCAGTAATAATCAATAATGAAATTTAAATATTAATAAAATCGAAAGCGGTAGAGCAATAAAATTATTAGACTGGTGACTTCTTTCTACCCTGACAATTTGAGCTCTTAAGTATTATCCAGACCGATGTTAACAGGGTTCAAAAATAGGCTGAATTGCTTCAAGAAAAGATTCAGCAGTGCCCTGTTTGTTTGTTTTTTTTTTGTTTTGCCTCGTCTTGGCCCTGCCCCCAGATAGAGGTTTTAAAAAAAATGAATGTTGATTAGAACTTTGGATCATAATTTTCAGATTAATTATATTCTTCAAGGAACTGTTTTAAGCAGAGCTATAATCCATGACATTTAATTACCAGCGATTATCTTAAATTTTTTCTCATTATAGCCTGTTCACATTATTCCAGTCCAGTAATTCAGTGAGATAATCCGGTTCAGTACGGGACTGGATTATATTGTTCACATTATTCCTTTCATTCAATGGTCCATTCCAGTCATTCAATTACATTACAAAAAACAACATTGCTTGTTCACTTTTCAACGTTTAATCCAGCACTGGACTGGCCATCTACACTATTCCAGTGGCGCTGGAATGGGCTAACCGGAATGAAAAGTAGACCGTCAATCCAGTCACTGAACTGAATTGTTTGCTGGAATGGGTACATTCCAGTGCCGGTTTACATTATTTCAGTGACATTCCAGCGCTTGTTTCGATCACTGAACTGGAATAGTAAGCATTTGCTGGAGCTGAGCACACCATTCCACCATTCGATATTTTGAGCGACCTCGGGAGGAGGTAGAGCTACCGTGGTGGCTCTAGAAGCCTCCGGCGGTGGGTGGAGTAATGTGAACGAAAATTTTTTCTAACCTAACGGAACCCAACGGAACTTGATCTAACCTAACGGAACCCAACGAAACTTGTTCTAATCTAACGGAACCCAACAAAATTTTGTCTAACCTAACGTAGCAAAATTTTTTCTAGCCTAACCGAACCTAAGAATTCAAAATTTCCCTAATAGATGGCGCAGCCACCTTCGATCACTGTAATTCCAAGTTTTCACTACTAGATGGCGCTCGTAGTCTGGATACTAGCAATCCCTGTGCGTAAGTTTAAGAAATTGTCAACAGATGGCGCTTTGAGCTCTGTAAATTCCAAGTTTCACTACTACATGGCGCTGCTCGTCCGGATACTAACGATCCATGTGCGTAAATTTCAAAAATTGTCAATAGATGGAGTGCAACGTCTGATTATTGTAAAATTAATACATTTTATTCTAAAATAAAACAGGTTTAAGCTTGTATAAATTGTCAACTGACGTCATTAGACGGTATGGTGATACTGATAGCGAAGAATTCTGTCTAATATGCAAAAATGAATTTTATCATATGATTGTACATTTTTATCTGAAAAGTTTCTTACAGGTTTTCCTCTAAATAAAGACACATTCTTTTATTTGAATAAATTTATTTAAAAGAAATATCTACTTAATAAATTTCTAACACTGACTGCCTGAGTGACTGACTGTCAGACAACGCACAGCCCAAACCGTTAGGTTTAGAAGGATGAAATTTTGTATAGTTAGGAGTTCCTTATATAATGTAGGTGAGCACTAAGACAAGCACTAACAGTGAGCACTAACAATATTTTTGAAAATTCATTCCCGAAGTGGGTTAAATAGAGGATTAAAGTTTATATGAAAATTCGTCATTTCTGAAGTTAGAGGTATATAAAAATATGTTACTATGGTTATAAAAATAAATAATACCTTATTTAATAAAACTTTAACACTGACGACAGATAACGCACAGCCTAAAGTATTGGGTTTAGAAGGGCGAAATTTAGCACAGGAAATATGAAAATTGACATTTTGGCTTCTACTTATAAATAAAATTTAGTTGTGCAAACGTTTCTGGACATTTATTCCCTAAGTAGTTAAAACAGGATATGAAAGTTCGTATGGGAAGTCCGTCAACGTGGATATTGATTTAGGATTTTGAAAAAACATTAAAAGTGGGCAGAAAGTGAGTACCTAATAAAAAGATGATCTCGATGGGAAACCCCATCGGGCATACGGCTAGTTTTATAATATATATTTAAATGTTAATACAATAATATTTGTATATGGATATAACATTTTCCATAGTGCAAGTTGCTCCGGAATGATGGCCGCATCGAGGACTAGTGTATGATGATGTTTTGATTCCCGACTTGGGACAAATTGTTATTTCTTCAAAGTTCATGATGGACGCTGATGGTAGTAGCAGTTTTAAATACTGCACTTTTCCTTCTACCTTCGTATAGATGATTCGAGTTCCCTGTAGATTGTTTATTAAAATGTATTATCCTCATATTCAATATGCCCATCCATCCAGGAGAACCCATGATGATTTTTCCGCAACCAACGAGCTGTGCGCTGATCGTTTTCACTTAGGGAATACAAAGTGTTGTAGTATATAATCTTCACCATAATTTTCTCCGAAAAAATCGAATTTCAATACAGCCAATTCCATTATGTAGAATTTCCAATTTGTTGCATTTGGAAATTCTTGAAAGTCAACAATTGTCGCGTAGGTCGCCATTGTGCGTTGTCTAGAGCGAAACTGGTTGATTTATAATCGGATAACGGCGTTTTATACATATTTTGTAACAATATTTGTCAACGGATTATATTGAACCACACGATCATGTAACAGAAGACAGAATGCTGATGTATTCTCTAACACCTCCTTCAACGTTTTAAATTCAATTCGAATATCCACCGGTCCACTTTTCAATGATTCATTTTGATGAGAACAATCGATGAATATGATTGGAGCGATATTTTTGAAATCGCAATACAAAACGCTGGAACTTCTTGAAATTTATAAATTTAAAAAACTTGCCATATTTTTGTAAAAAATCTTATTGTTCACATGTGATTATTGTACCAATTTTTACATATATTTAATAAATAATTATAAAACAAAAATTCGATTTTTTCATTCACGTCCCCCCTCTAAATCAATTTTTAAACTTTGTATAAATTGATAATACTTATGAGCAATCGCTGATATATATCGCACCCTGAGTATTAATTGTAAAATAAATCGATGATATCTTAATATTTTTCAAAATAAAAAAAGTCAAATTTTTTCATAATAATTTCAAAACTAATTTATATTTAATAAAAAAATAAAAACTAATTTCTTAACTCCCTATATGTAATTTATGTGTATTTTAGTGACACAAAAATTATAATCATAAATAGCAAAAATGCTGATGAGACAGATTCCAAGTTATCATTTCGCATATATCAAGTACATCTCATATGTGGCAAGATGGTACCTACTTGTTTAAAATTTTATACACGAAATTTATACCAAATGAAAATTTGATCGTAAAAAATAGGAAATTCTATCAATATTAGAAAATTTGTTTTCAAGAAAAGTATTGTTGATACTAAAATTTATTTCGAATAGGAACCTATTCATTTAACGTAAAATGTTTGGCCATCGATAATGTACTAGATTACAATTAAAACGATTTCTTTTAGTGTAATAAAACTAGCATATTTTTTTATAAACTGAGCACTCAAAATTTATATTAAAATGAAAATTCTAGTTTTCTAGATAGTTATGTTAAGAAACATTGCACTGACTCAGTAATATCATGTTTTTCCATTTCCCTAGTAACTGAGATAATTCGCCTCCCAATGTCATTTTTCTTTAAATTATTAAAACGGTTCGTTTTTTCTCATTCTAGGAAAAGCTGGGATTTACAATATGATGCCTTTTCATTAAATTACTCTTCATAAAAAACTTCTTAGTTCATCGACTAAATGGTTCGGATTATCAAAATATTCTTCTTCATCAACAGGTTTCGAATTATCATTATGAAGGTTAGCGCTTTCATCATCATATTTGAGACGTTTGGCTCCCCCATTTATTGAATTAGATGTTGAAGGTTGTTCCTTTTCTTCTGAATTCTTATCTTCTTGTGCTTCGTCCTTTGCGCATGCGTTCTGAAGCTCCTTGATCATTAATATGCCTAGTGTAATTTGCAAGAGACCAGCCATTTTTGGAGTAAAACTTGTTTCTTTGTAGTTATCAGGCGATGGTAAATGCTTTTGTTCGTTAGATCGATTTTCTTCGTCATTCACAGATTTCAACATATTATGCGAGTTTTTTAAAGAATCGAATTTACTTTTGATTGCTTCTGCTGCAGCTATCATACTTTCATTAAAAGTATTCAAGTTTCTTTTAGATCGATCTGTGTCATCTTTGTGTTTGGGAGTGGCTCTTTGGGAGTGACTCTTTTGGGAGGGACTCTTTGGGAGTAACCCTTCGGGAGTGACTCTTTGGGAGTGACATTTTTGGGAGTGAGTCTTTTGGGAGTGACTTCGGGGGTGACTCTTTGGGAGTGACTCTTCGGGAGTGACGCTTTGGGAGTGACTCTTCGGGAGTAGTCTCTTAGGGAGTAACTCTTCGGAAGTGACCCTTTGGGAGTGACTTTTTGGGAGTGACTCCTTGGGAGTGCTCTTTGGGAGTGACTCCTTGGGAGTGATTCTTTGGGTGTGACTCTTTGGGAGTGACTCTTTGGGAGCGACTATTTGAGAGTGACACATGCCAAAAAAGCACCAAAAGGAACCAGACCAAAATACACCAAAATTCTCCAAAAGACACCAAACGATACCAAAATGTACCAGACAGCAACAGAAGACAGCGGTGAGAAAACATCTGCTAGCGATAGCGAAGATACTGCGAGCGAAGGAGAAGCTGATGATGATGAAAAGAATACAGTCACTGACGATGGTGGTGAAAAAATTGCGGGTAAAGGGTTATACTTACGATCCTATAGGAGGCGTTAAAATATACTCTTAACATTTTATGAGTTGTTAGAAATCATTGTAAACTAAAACAATAGTGTATCTTTTCCAGCAGCTGCATACTCAAGTTAATTATCTTATAAAATATTTTAGAATTATGCGAGTGCTATTATTTCTTACATACCACAGTCCTTATACAATTTCAGTAATTCGTTAAAAAAAATCGTCGAACTGATTATTCTTACAATGAACTATCTAATGAATATTTTTGAGTAGGTATGGGGCCACTTGGCAACGCAAAGTGTTTACTTGCTCCTGAATATAGATAATTACATTGCGTTGCCAAGTGGCCCCACACCTACTACATGTAATTCTTACCAATAAGTATTTACCCATATTATTAATGATTTGTTAATTTGAAGTGTCGCTTGTAGGACTGTAGGTACGTACAGAAGTACTCGCATTTTGGTATTCCTTCTTCTGTTATCATTTTACAATGTAAGTGAATAATAGTTTACTCATATTTAATGTTTATTGAGTTTAGACGAATCCTTTCGTGGCATTATTATTATTAAAATATAATTATAATTTAATTTAGTTTCAAAATATGGACGCTGATAAAGAAAAAATTAATTTAACAGCTCTTTCTGAATTTAATCTTATAATTTAAGCAATCTAAACCATTCAATTTAAACAATTTAAACCACACAATTTAAACAATTTAAACAATTTTTTCCATTTAAATAATGGATAGTCTTTGTCTTCTGCTTTAACTGTTACTGTTAATTCGGATATATATTTTAATTTAGACGAAACTTTTCCAAATAATACTAATGGAAATTTACCAACACCTATTGCGGAAAGAAAGAAACGAAAGCGAAATCGCGGTTTAGGGCGACAAATATACAAAAAGATTTAATTAATTCAGAATCATTATTCACTGAAAACTTTCCGGTAAAAACAAAAATTGAATCAGGATATTTCGTACAAAAATGTAAACTAAAATGTGATACTAAAATATCTGACTCTGATCGAAATATTTGTATAATAAAAACAGACAAACGTGGGAAAAACTTCAATTGGCAAAATAGTGGTATAAAAGGAAATGTAAGAAACCATAATTATAAATAAATTAAAATCCAAAAACAAAATTCAAAATTGTAGTAGCATATTCCTAATAGTTACATATTCCTAATAGTTAAGAAGGGTAACATAAGAAATGAAGATTAACATAATATTTTCAGTTATACGTGTTTAATTAATTACGTTTAATACTTAATGTCTAATAGGTTATTATAAATTGATTATAATGGCTTAATTTATGCTCTGTTAGTCCCATTAATTTGGTCGGCAAAAGAATATTTTCAAAAAATTAGTTTTTCATAATTTTCGAAAGCGTAAACTTTTGATCGTAAACATTTCGTAAACGGTGCATCGTAGCTTAAAAATAACGAAATTTTTGAAGGCTTGCAAGTATTCTAGAACTGCACAAAAAATTAACAATTATTTTTTATACAATTATTTTAATAATTCTCTTCTACGGTTAATGTAATACACAACATATACTCAATAAATTATTTATTACTCAAAAAGCGCATCTTTGATTTTGATGAATTTTTATATGATGTAAGTAGATAAGATAAGCCATATTCTGTATTTTTTTGAAAGGTGCATGTTTACCAGAACCATATAAAAAGGAAAAAAAAATTTTATGCAATCATTTTGGACTTTTAAAATTTAGGAAAAAATGTCAAAAAATATATCATATAGTCCCAAATATTACCTAAATTTTGGCGTCGGTTTTGTTTTTCTAGGTGTTATAGTGTTCGAGAAAATTGAGTTTGAAAAATTACAGTACTAAAACATATTTTGGTTAATATCTCAAGGACAAGTCAAGGTTAAGGGTCAATGACCCTGTATTTGGTAATCACTTGGGGTACCAATGTTACTACATATATTATTAAAGACATCGGCCATGGGGGCCATTTCCCTACCCTTATGTAGCTATACGCCTTATTAAAATAAAGAAATGTGTTTTTATTTAGAGAAAAACTTGTATAAACCTGTTTTCAGATAAAAATATTATAAAATTATGAATCAAGATACCGAGCGCAGTGGTTCAGACCAGCCACGCCATCTTTTCATGGAATTTTGAATCTAGGTACCGAGATTGCGGTGGTTCAGACTAGCAACGCCATCTTTTTAATTGTTAGTTTTACTATCAAAAAGGATTTTCAGCGCCATCTATTGACAATTTACTGGGCCATCTATTAGGGAAATTTAGAATTCAAGTTCGGTTAGGTTAGAAAAAATTTTGTTAGGCTCTGTTAGGTTAGGTTAGGTTAGGTTAGATTAGGTTAGGTCAGGTTAAACAAAATTTCGTTGGGTTGCGTTAGGTTACATCAAGTTCCGTTGGGTTCCGTTAGGTTAGACAAAACTTCCTTAGGTTCGGTTAGGTTTGAGACCAAAACATTACTCCACTCACCGCCGGAGGTTTCTAGAATCGCCCCGGTAGTGCTACCACCTCCCGAGGTCGCTTAAAAAATCGGGAGGTGGGGAGGTGGGCTTCGTAGCCCCATATTTCTATTACTTGCGACGGAGATTTTGGATTATAAAATTTGATTTCTTGTAAACTGTTGGATTTAAAACATTAAATTTAAATATGATACTTGCTTATTAGAAGGAGCTATTGATTGATATTTTTTTTCTTTTATGTCACAACTGGTTCCGAGAAAATAGTACCATCATTTGGGGCGAATCTAGACAGGGCTGCCTCTCGATATTTCTTCGTCAATGTTATGATCGTACAAGCTCATAGATCAATTTATGCTAATGAATTTTGTCACTTATGAGTTAGTCATCAAAGAAAAGCGGTGAACGTGATATCTTTGTATTTTGTTATTTTACCGGCGCATTGTTTATAATTTTTAAAAATAAGGCGCGTTTTGAAATCTTATCAAGAAACGGATGTACAAAAATACAGTTATATATATATATATATATATATATATATATATATATATATATATATATATATATATATATATATATATATATATATATATATATATATATATATAAAGTAGGGACTGGCAACTCAATGTTTTGCGTTTTTTTTGACAATATATGTACCAAAAATTAGAGCTGTATTGTGCTTAATTTTTTTTTTATAAATTGATTAACAAAAAATTGTCTATAGGTGAGTCGAATTCATACACCATGGTGCGTCAGTATAAAAAGAAAGTGGGTATAAATTACATAAACTGTAGTCTAGATAACATAAAATGGACTCGTTTCGACAGAGGCGCAACAACCGGAAAGGTCCAAGGGGTCCGGACCCCCTAAAATTTCCTGGAAGTTTTCCTTCAATTTATTTTAATTATATTAAAAAGTAAAATTTTTAGTGGTGTACTAATATTTTTTATTTGAATAATATTTTCGGAGACGACATTTTATTACAACATTTTCCATTGTTATCGGAGAATTACGTTATCAAAAAATTTGATAATTTAAATTTTTGTTGGACACCCTGTAGATATGTATTTGTTGCGTCCCTGCCTTCCGATATTAAAAATAGAAGAAAATCGCTCAGACAAGCTGCTGAATATTTCCATGTTCCCAAATCGACCTTGCGTGATAGACTCAAAGGCAAATCGAAATAAAATTCATTTAAATCTAAAATGTTTTATTCCACCCATCAAAAGTCATTTGCTGATGCAGATATTTATCTTAGCGAATTTCCAGATTGGAAATTCAGCTATTTTTATCGTGTTATGTCCGATTTGACCCCAATGCATGACTGAATGTGATTTATATTGCAAATAAAGCACTGTCCAGATTCGCCCCATACATAAGGGCGAATCTAGACGCTATATAACCAAAAAAGAGAAACGATATTGCAGTAACAATTTTGATATTTTTATTACTGCCCCATATGCTCGTGATATTAAAGCATTTAAATTATTTTTTTAGAACTTTAGATACTAGATAAACTCTAAACAATTTATTGCAAAAAAACTTAAAAAATTGTACAGGTTTGCCCCAACTGACGGTAACAAATGATTTCAGTACATTATACATGAATTACTTTACCAATGCCAGCAATACTGAAGCTTGCAGATATAACTTATTGTGCGGTATAACCATTCAACCCTTACAGATTTTAAAACTGGAAGAATCATCCAAAGATTTACCTAAATACATACAACGTTCAAGCTATAGAATGTTCATGGTAACCTTTTTTCTTTTTGTAGTGTAGTTATTTACATAAGCAATGTAGTCACCGTAATTTATCACAATCGAAAATAAAGTGCACACCTTTGTTTACATATCTTAAACAAAATTGTAAATTTAAAACTATTCAGTACCTATTCTCAAATTCTCCATTCATATTGGTGAGGCGGTGGTAAAGATACTGTAAATTCATTTCATTAATCATGCCATTGAAATAAGTAGGTAGCTAACAAACTAACAAACGTGCTTTGCCACTTTCTCTAGAAAATTATTTTCTTGTTTATTTTGCTTAAACATACAAAGGATAAGAGACAATGAGAAAAAATAGTGTAGGGAATAATAATACGACTATGTGAACAATTTGTCGGTTGTTGTTTGTATAGTAAATTAAATTGGTTTTTTTCCAATAAGCTTGTGTGACAAAATCAATAATAATACCAAATCTTCATCGAAAATAGCATTTCATGGTATAAGTTCCTTAAGTTGTCTTCTCTGATCGATAAACCCTTTGGGTATCGTTTTTACAATTTACCAGTCCAAGACATTTAATAATTTGTGTGCAGTATACAGTATAACTTCTTTTTATATGGTCTTTTTAGTCCAAATTTTTTTTACTGAACTTCTTTATGCGTTTTTTAAAAAAATTCCCATTAATGTGCATAATGTGAATAAAAAGGTAAGAAAAAGTATAACATTTTTTGACTGTTTTTAACGTATTTTATAATCACATTACATAAGTATATAAATTTATTATTGCATCATTCCGTTTCGTTTTATATATGTATGTATTGTAATTTTTGCAATAATATAAAAATGGAATAAAATGTGTAGAAATGCTCCTATGTGTAAATTATTCCTTTATCTCGTTTAGAGAAACTATTTCTAGGGTCCTAATCCACCGTATAAAAAGAAATTATATTGTAATATTTTTCCCACAATAAATTTAACTAAAAAACAAATATTATCGATGGCAGCTACGAACAAAACGACAACTGCATTTTTGTGTAATTAAACTTTTCTACATAATTTAAATCAAAATTCTTTATTTTAATACATTTTTTTTTTGCATTAAAAAATTTATTTTTTACTAGTGTTATTTGTATTGTCTCGGGTATATAAAAACAACTACACCACGGAGTAACGAAGTACACACAGATAAATTTTGAGTTCCAAAGCACAATATTGTGCAGATAGCAGTTCATTCGTTGCTGCCATGTTAAATCAAAAATATAAATCGTATAATTATGAGTACTTTCAATCAAATTTTTTTTTGTTGATGTTAGTTTGGTTATTATTAATAAGTTATGACACCTCCCTCCCATATCGCGAGCATTTTGTGAAAGTAATATTTCACTCTTTCATCCTCCTTATTGAGGCGGAAAAAATTTTTTTTTTATTTTCTGGTCAGTTTCTTGCTTTTTTTGCAATTTTATGGGGAAAATGGTTCAGTAGAAAATTAAATCATTTAAATTTGTCTACAAAAAAGATCTATTACACTTATTTCCCGCCAGGTTAATATTTCTTCAAGAAATAACCTTATAAAGTCAAATCAAATTACTATTAAATTCTATAAATATTCAATCTCTCTCAACTAATAGTTTTGCAATGGGGTTACAACACAGTAATAAAAAATCCCGTATTTAAAAGGTTTATTTTTAAGTTTTATACTACATTTGAAATCTCATCAATTTTCTTCTTTTTGTTGTCGCTATTCTTTGAGTTTCAGTAATTAAAATTGTTTAAGGATTCGGGAGTAGGCTTAAAAATCTAAACTATATCAGTTCAAAGGTTAATAAATACCTCTTCGTTCTAACGCAAGAATTAATCGTTTCACGATCATAGGCGCTGCAAAATGTCAATTGAAACATGAAATACCTACTATTACTACTACTATAAACACAGCTCGTTCTTTGTCTAGTTACCATTGGTACCGTACCGATATTATCTACATATAAATACACTTTTGACTCGTTGTAAGCAACATAAAACTGAAATAGAATCATATGCCTTACTCTTTTACGTATATACAAATTTTATTATCTAAAACAAGTAAGGTATATGATTCTATTTCAATCATTTAATATTGCTTAGAACGGGTTAAAAGTGTAAATTACGAATTGTACAGTAAACTTGTGGTCGCTGTCGAATCTTTGTACATAGACAAAAAGCGAACTAAAATTGGTGTATCAGTTGTTAAAACAGTGTATCAGTTGGTAATTTAATAGTCACGATTCTTCATGACCGTTAAACGTATTAATCTGATACGACAGGATATTGGATGCGTCGAATTACAACTGAAAAATTTTTATTACCCGAACTTCTACTATACAAGGACTATACTGACTTTGATGAAACATGCAAGCGTAATGTTTTTATTACTGCACAAGTTAGTTAAGAAATTAAATCATCATCAGTATTTTTTTTTTTCAATTTCAAATATTATCGAGTGCTTGTGAAACACTACTACGTATGACAGACTTTTGTCTGCATTTTAAACACACGTAGTATTCATATGTTCACTTATCGTTCAGCTAAACTGAAACTTTAAGCACTCGACTTCCTTGGTTAACATAACCAAAAACCACATATGTAAATTAAAAATCACAAAGTGATTGAAAAAATTATCTGGATCGGCCGGGCATCGAACCCAGGAAGTTCCTGGGTTCGATGCCCGGCCGATCCAGATAATTTTTTCAATCACTTTGTGATTTTTAATTTACATCATCAGTATTAACTTATCGTTTTTCGTTCTCTGAACGTTCTCTACTTACTAATTATAAATGGCAACTTGTATGACTAACCACAAACTATATATCAAGTTCTAGGAAACTAAATTCCTTTGATCTTCCATTCTAAAGGAGCATTGATTTGGAATAAATTATTTCTAATACGTCGAGTAAATAGTTGAGTATGCAAACAAATGAGTACATACTTGATGTATGACAGATATAACGTAATTTGTATTACTCTTGCTAATATGTAATTATCTAATCAGTGATTAATGTTGAACTTGTTTCATGTCATTTCACTATGATTTATAGGTAATGTCTCTGTACAACTATGTATATCTGGTATTGTGCATATTGTATTCTACGTTCGAATATTTTATATTAAAATTTATAACCAAGCACTTGCAGATAGAAATAAATTATTTTATCATGGATATGTTTCTGGTTGGAGATACAGCTGGAAAAATTACTGACACCAAAAATCGGTTCAAAAAAAAAAAAAAAAAAAAAAAAAATTATACTTAAAAAAATATAATGTTTAAACAAGGTAAAATCTAGTTATCATCACAGTAATCATGTAAAATCTAGGTACAAACAGCCGAAAACTATAAATATCATCAAATATCATTGAACTATAAAAATAAAAATGCCGTGAGCAGCGGAGCCCCATCACGGAAGTCGAATTTTTCCTTTTATCTTCGGTATTGAATGTCTACAAGCGAAATGTAATTGAAAGTCCACAAGCGATTTGCCATTTTGATGGTTTCAAAACTGATGATGAGTGTCCGGTTGATCGGGGCTTTAAAAAAAGATTTTAAATTTTTAAGGGCTGAATCTCAGTAGGGGAGAGCGGGGCTATCCCGTACACCTAAGGGAGAGCTGTTATTGTTCAGCTAATATCGAGTATAAAATTATAAGAAAATTAGCAATATATAAATTGGACCATTGGCTATTGATTTCACACAAAGAAATTTGAATTATTCCACTGCTTACATATTTAAATTAAATTACAAAAAATGTGTCTCCGTACGAAATAGCCCCGGGGTTCGGGGCTATTCCGTACGGTAGGAGGGGCTATACCGTACAGTAAAAAAATCATCTTGTTAAGGAAGTAAATAAGAGTAATGCAATAAATTATTGTAGAAAACACATTTTATTACTTATTGTCGACTCAGCTAAGAAACATCATAACGTAACTTGTATTATCGGTATATTTAGTTCAGCTTATAAAAGTATAAAAAGTGTTAGGTTAACTTTTATCAAAAAAAGTGATAAAGTTTATAGAACGAAAGTATTTTATTTAAAGTTTATATATTTAACAAAAATCACAAGTAAAATTATCTGCAGACTCGGCAGCACTAAAACTATAATGTTTATGGTATTTCCTGCATCAACTACAATTTATTAATGTTGCCATATTAAACCATTTGGGGCTAAGTCGTACACTTCTGTACGGTTTAGCCCCATCCTGTACCTTGTGGCCTATGTGGCCTTGTGTAACCTAACCTAACCTCAAATTCCGTCGCCTAACTAGTCTTCACTAGTGATCAAGAGAGAGCTTAAGAAAAGTAATATCTCATGATCTTATCGCTATTAGCTCATAAGTAAAGGTTCTCCACCCAACTCTTATTTGGCAGTGCCCCAAAATTATAAGAGAAATAATAAAAACAAGTTTTTTCACCGTCTTATTGGCATTTATACGCACAGCGGAACGAACTCAATCCTGTGATTTTCCGCGGTCAGGCGCTATGTTGTGACAACGATTGGACTTGTCTAGCTTGAAATCTAGACACGAAAAATGGGTGTATGGGTGTATAAATGTGGAAGAACCGAAAAACAAAAAGTCGGTTCAAAGAATATTAGGAATGGTTAATTGTCCAAATAGATTCATTCCCAAACATTCGGAAATAACGGCTCCCTTAAGAAAACTTTAGAATATTCAGTGGCACTGGGATGATAGTCATAGAAAAACATTTAATAAATTAAAAGAAATTTTATCAAATAAACCAATGTTACCATATTATAATATAAACAAACCAGTGGTTATAGCGGCAGACGCATCGCAAAATTCGATGGGCTGTGTATTATTGCAAAATAATGCTCCCGTTGCATATGCCTCTGCTGCTCTAACAACAGCACAGCGAAAGTATGCTATAATTGAAATGTAATTATACGCTGTGGTTTTTGCATGTACAAAATTTCACCAATATATTTATAATAATTTTGTAATTATTGAAACAGATCATAAATCATTAATTAACATTTTCAATAAATCACTAAATAACACTACTTTACGTATACAAAGAATACTTATTAAAGTACAACCCTATGATTTAAAATTAATTTATAAACCAGGTAAACAACAATATATTGCTGATACATTAAGTAGGTTGCCAACACAGTCAATGAAAAACAATAATGAATCATTGAATGAAGTACAGGAACATGTTTGTTTACTAACAAAAACATTACCAATATCAGTTACACAATTAGAAAAAACCAAAACAGCTGTTACCACTGGCAAAAAGTTCCTATGACTTTTCAAGATAAAGATATATAAGAGAGAGATATAAATTTTTAAAGGTACGAAAGGACTCGAACCTTTAAAAATTCATACAGTCACTCCCAAAATTATTTGGACAACATTTTATTAATCATTTTTGATGAATTTATTTTGATTATAAAACAACAAATCGATTTCATAGATACATTCATAAAATTTATGAAGTCTCTACACTAAATATATATTTATTACTTTCACAGTCAACAAGAAAATTTAAAATATTTAAAAGAATTAAATACATGTGATAATTATCAGGTCACAAAATTATTTGGACACTAATTAACTATATAAAAAAAAACAGCTCATTCAAGTAAAATTAATAGTTTTAGTATTTTGTGACACGCCCTTTAGCCTTAATTACGGCTTCCAAACGTCTTGGCATTAACTTAATTAAATTTTCGGTTACAACCGGACTTATCTTCTCCCATTCTGACCTTACATAAGTAATTAATTGGTTCATATTCGAAATAAAATTTCTCCTGACTTTAATCTTTAAATAATGTCATAGATGCTCTATGCCCTATCGGATTTAAGTCAGGAGACTGTGGAGGTGACTGAAGCAAATGGGGTACATTATATGCTGTCCACTGTCTTACCACGTAGGAGGTATGTTTTGGATCATTGACATTTTGGAACATGGAATTATTCTGCATTCCTACTTTTTATACACTAGCATGTAAATGTTGTTTCAGAATGCTTAAATACACAAACTTATCCATGATACGATCTAAAACGTGCATGTTCCCTACCCAATTTGCCGCCATACATCCCTAAATCATTACGGAGCCACCTCTGTACTTAACAGTTGAAACCACATTTTTTGGATTCAGCGCATCTTTTCATTTTCTTCACACAAATTGGGGTTTTGTTTTCTTGTGTTGAACATTTCAAATTTAGTTTCATCGGAGAAAAGAACCTCCTCCAATGTAATAATTGCTCAAATGTAATAATTTGTTTTTAAATAATTTTTTCTTTATTTTTATGTTGTCCAAATAATTTTGGGAGTGACTGTATCTCTAAAAATATTAACTTGATCCTGAAAAGTCATTGGACCTTTTTTATTTGTATTTCAATAAAGAATATAAAAGAAATTTGTCCGCTTCAAAAGATAGTTAAAGGTAAGCGACACATACTTCTGAGCGCGCGAAATTAACAACAAAAATACCCCGGTCGCAGCATCTGCATAACATAGTGAATTTCAAAATATTGGGCACTGGTGGATCACATCTAAGACCTGTACCCATTTAAAATAGTTTAGATTTCTAAGAGTAAAAGAATTATTAAAATCGGCTCGGCAAGAACCCGAACGGACTTTATGCAGCATCGTTGTATCCATCTAAAATATTTTAGTTCTCTAGCAGTGAGAAAATTTTCAGAATTGGTTCGATAGTTATTTCCGGCGTTTTCGGATCTGCAAGATCCCGGTGGATCCCAAATTAGTTCGACCGTATATTCTAGGCGGACTTTATGGAATATATATATATATATATATATATATATATATATATATATATATATATATATATATATATATATATATATATATATATATAATATAATATAATATATTACCTTTCTAACAGTAAAAGTATTTTCAAAACCCGTTGTGTAGCATTCTACGCCCCATTTGTATCCGCAGGACAGTTGTGGATCTCAGATAACACAACCTGTACCTATGTAAAATAGTTTACCTCTGTAATAGTGAAAAAATTTTCAAAATCGGTCAGTTATTTTATTTTTGACACTTTTGTGTCCCATGGACCCTACCAGACCTTAACGTAATCTATGTCTATACAAAACAGTTTAGCTCTCTAAGAGTGAAAAAGTTTTCAGAATCGGTCCGTTAGTTTATTTCGCGCTTTTAAGATTCCAGGACCCCGGCCGACCTCATACAACATATAAGCTATATCCATCTAAAATAGTTTACCTCTGAGTGAAAAAATTTTCAAAATCGGTCACTTATTTCATTTTTGACACATTTGGGTCCCATAAACCCTGACGGATCTATCATAACGTAATGTGTATCTATCTAAAATAATTAAGCTCTCTTTCAGTGAAAAAATTTTCAAAATCGGTCGGCTATTTTAGTTTTGACAATTTTGGGTCCCATGGACCCTAGCAGACCTTACGTACCGTAATCTATATCTATCTAAAACAGTTTAGCTCTCTAAGAGTTAAAAAAGTTTTCAGAATCGGTCGGTTAGTTTATTTCGCGTTTTTAAGATCGCAGAACCCTGGCCGACCTCATACAACATATAAGCTATATCCATCTAAAATTATTTACCTCTGTAACAGTGAAAAAAAATTCAAAATCGGTCACTTATATCATTTTTGACACTTTTGAGTCCCGTGGACCCTGGCGGATCTTACATAATGTAATTTATATCTATCTAAAATAGCTTTCAAACAATGAAAAAATTTTCAAAATCGGTTGGTTAGTTTATTTTTATCACTTTTGGGTCCCATGGACCCTAGCGGATCCTACATAACGTAATCTATATCTATCTAAAATAATTAAGCTCTCTAACAGTGAAACAATTTTAAAAATCGGTCGGCTATTTTACTTTTGACACTTTTGAGTCCCATGGACTCTGGCAGATCTTACATAACGTAATTTATATCTCTCTAAAATAGTTTAGCTCTCAAACAGTGGAAAAATTCTCAAAATCGGTTGGTTAGTTTATTTTTACCACTTTTGGGTCCCATGGACCCTAGCGGACCCTACATCACGTAATCTATATCTATCTAAACTAGCTTAGCTCCCTAACAGTGGAAAAAGTTTCAAAATCGGTCAGTTAATTTATTTTTGACACTTTTGGGTAACAGTAAGAAAAAGATCCTAAGTATCTCATATAACTCATGACGGTCCATAAGGTTCTTGCGGACATCCTTTAATTACTTAATTAATTCAAATATTTTAACTTACTAATGGTGAAAAAATTTTAAAATCAATTGGGTAATTAATTTTTGGCGTTTTTAGGTTGGCGTCAAAACCTTAACGGATCTCACATAAGATATCTTAAATCCATTTAAAATTGTTTAACTTTCTAACATTAATAATTATTAGTGAAAAAATTTTCAAAATCGATCCATTTAAAATTTTTTTTCGGTACGTACAAACATATTATCTTATTTTGTTTTATACTTAATAATATTATATGATAAAATAAATTTCATTTTCTTGTTTATTTAAAATTCAATAAAAAAAAGAAACATATCTTCATTATATGAGCTTAAAAAATCTACTTAATTTTAATTTTTCAACTTGAGAAAGAGCTATGGTAATTATAATACAATAACATGAAACAGAACTTTGTTTATTATAATACAATATTAGTACATACATGTGAATAGATATCTTTGGTTCTCGTAAGAAATCGTAATAAAAATGAATCATTTTCAATATTTTATAAGGAACTGGGACAGAAATATAAATTACTAATTAGACTGACAAAGAGAGCAAAGTAAGGTAAAAGTGAAAAATTACAATTTTCTCGAAAAATATTTAACATAGAAAGAAAATTATAAGAACTTTTTTTTCATAATTTTTTTTCGTCATTTCAACGATGTAAAAACCGAACTGTCTTATGATAGGATCGAATGATAAAAAATGGCCAGAAAACCTACTTCTGGGCAACCTCAAAACAAATTTCTGCCATAGTCCCGGGCTCAGGTTCGTTCATGACACCTGGCGTAATAGCTGAATTTCGAGTTTTCGAAATTCGCTAAAACAGGTATGAACAATGAAATTTTTTAAAATCTCTATTAAAGATATTATTAACTATTGTATAAAGAATTAAAAAAAAATATTATTTATGTTTTTTTTTTTTTTTTTTTTTTTTTTAATATATTTTTTATGGGTCAGAAGTACGCAAAAGGCATAGCCGGGTAAGATAGGGAAAACGGCCTTTGACGCAAAATTGATTGTTTTTATAGGAAATAATACTTCTTAGCCCCAGATACATTCCTGCCAAATTTCAACCCTCTGAGGCTAATAGTTTATGAATACACAAACAGACAAAAATTTTCAAAAAAATTTTTTTTTTACGAAATTACTGAGCCGATTTATTTGAGTTTAATATATATTGTGTACCCACCTTAGGCAAAGTAATAAAAAAAAATTAACCTTATATCCCTTTATTATACTAATTTTTTTAAATTTTTAAATTTAAGTTTTTTTTGGCACTTACGCGTTAGCGACACCCACCATTTTTTGTTCAATAATATGTCTCTTAGTACTCTATAACATATATTTTTATGGAAAAATTTCAGTTGGTAGAACATAGTAATATTTCAATACAAATGTATACCATGTTAGGTACTACATATATTACTTATGTATAAAAAGGGCTATAAAGTAAAATATCTACCCTATTTTTAAAATAATACAATTACATACGTTTATAACTACGATAAAGTAGTTTAAATTTACTCAAGTCCAACATTAGCTGCCGTTTGTCTTTTTTTATTAATAAAACAAAATAGATATTGATTTCTCTTTTGTTAGAGTTGTTTTCTTTGTAAGACGTCAAGTGAAACTTTATTAGCTCATACACCACGTATTACGACGTCAACAATTTCATACAAAGTTTATTAGCTGTCAAAATAGTATACCAGTCGGTCATTTCGTTATCATTCCCCATGACCCGTCATCGTGTTAACAAAAGAAGACAAACAGCAGATAAAGCTAGACATTTGTCTAAGCTTGTTTCTCGTTGTTATGAACGTATATTTTATTACAGAAAAAATCCACTTTCTGCACCTCCTCAAGAAGGGCAACAAAAACATCAAGTGAGAGGGTCTGTTCTAGTTAGTTATATGTACCTACATATTTTTATAACTACAGCAAGTTTTAGCCGGACTGTTGTCGTTACTATACATTGTTGAATTTTT
This sequence comes from Brachynemurus nebulosus, assembly GCA_035578155.1. NCBI lineage: Eukaryota > Metazoa > Arthropoda > Insecta > Neuroptera > Myrmeleontidae > Brachynemurus > Brachynemurus nebulosus. Next base: position 4,028,518 of record JAPWDM010000024.1, read on the forward strand.
TTGCTTCAATCTATTAAGTTAATACTTATTATTATTAAAGCAATATAACATTTAAGACGTATTATTGTTATTATGATTATCTTTTTTAAATAAAGTTTCTAAAACTTATAATTTTTGCTGAGTTAGATGTAATTTTAATTAGTAAGTATGTTGAGATAATTTTATTGATTTCATTCAAATATTCAGATTCATGGTAAAATTAACCTTGAAAATTATTGTTTAACAAGTTAAAACATATTTCTTATAACAAGTCAAAATATAAATTTTTTTAGACCGTCACAGGAACTCCAAGAACTGCAACTCAGGGGGAAAGAGAACATTTTATTGCACTCCTCAGAGTTCTACTGTGTTTTAGAAATCAGGCAGATGCTTTACTTTATGGTCCTTTTTATACATAAGTAATATATGTAGTACCGAACATGACATGCATTTGTATTGAAATATTACTATGTTCTACCAACTAAAATTTTTCCATATTATTGACCAAAAAATGGTGGGTGTCGCTAACGCGTAAGTGGCAAAAAAAAATTTACTTAAATTTAAAAATTTAAAAAAATTAGTATAATATAGGGATATAACGTTAATTTTTTTTTTATTACTTTCCCTAAGGTGGGTACACAATATATCGCGCGTTTTCTGTCTCAACCTCGTATATCAAAACTACATATTTTAGGACACACAAAAATCATATTAAATACTGTATTTATACATATACTTATCTATATATATATTTATATATATAGGTAGCCAACATCAATGGGTGTAATTAGCATAAATTTTAAGTTCATAGTGATGAAGATACAGATTTAAATACGTTTTGTTTGTGTGTCCAAAAATTGGGATTTTTCAGATACGAGGTTAAGACAGAAAACGCGCGATATATTAAACTCAAATAAATCGGCTCAGTAATTTCGTAAAAAAAAATTTTTTTTTGAAAATTTTTGTCTGTTTGTGTATTCATAAACTATTAGCCTCAGAGGGTTGAAATTTGGCAGGAATGTGTCTGGGGCTAAGAAGTATTATTTCCTACAAAAACAATCAATTTTGCATCAAGGGCCGTTTTCCCTATCTTACCCGGCTATGCCCTTTGAGTTTTTCCGAACCTTTAAAATTTCATATCTCTAAAAATTTTATCGTGAAAAGCCATAGGGCCTTTTCTATCTGTATTTCAATAAACAATATAAAAAAAAAAAATTGTCCGGTTGAAAAATAACAAGACCTTGCAATTTTTTATACAATTTCGGTTTAAACAATATGGCCCCGGGTTGCCCCATGGCAACATGCATTTATATCATCAGTAGCGCAATTTGAACAGGATCGTATAAAAAAATTGAGGTGGAATAGTTTTCGGTACTCATGCGCCGATACCTCCTGGACTACAATGAATTCACAGGAAAATAATCAAACCCAATTTAACTGGGTCCCACGATTAAAAAATACTTTACCAACTTGGAATTTACTGCTGTATCGAAATCGCAGTGCCCACAGAAAATAAAAACATCAATTACACAAATTATAAATAATTACAACCACAAATGGTACGAAACTGATAGGAAAAGAGCTATTGCATCTTCATACAGCAATATATCGCGCGTACTCTTTCTCAACTTCGTATAAGGTTTCTTGGCGGTTTTGAGTTAGAAAGTCATATATGTACATAATTCACTCCCCCATATGATGCACTAAGAAATATTGCAAAATAGTTAATGGAAAAATAATTATTCAATTTAATACAAACTTGTACGACATGAACTAAATTTAGTTTTCTGACAAAACCTGGTATATGATATTATGATATACTAGTTTGTGTAAAATTATTTTTTGAAATAAGTAACATTTTTATCAGCATACCCTCGTACTTGACCAAGATACAACTATCTGACACTAGAGTTCGCAGGTGCTGTACACCACAAATCCAATGGTACGTAGTGTTCGGTGAAAATTGAAGGGGAAGTACGTAAAATCGGAAGATCAGGAACGTCGGTAAACTTTTATTTGAGGGGTCGGTAAATATTATTTATTATATAAACAAGTACATATTATATATAAATAAGTACAGTACGCTTCAAAATGTGATCGAACACTCTCACCCAAGGGGATACCAATACTTTTGACGCCGCACTGTATTTAATTTTGTGGTACACTGCCGTGTCAAAAGTGTGGCACCCCCTGGGCCAAGGTGTCCGATCACTTTTTGAAGCGTACTGTGCTTATTTAAGCAAGCGCGTGCTGGAGTCAAATGTCAAGGTTTCTACGTCCACAAAATAAGTACAGTACGCTTCAAAAAGTGATCGGACACCTTAACCCAGGGGGTGTCCACACTTTTAACACGGCAGTGTGCCACAACATTAAGTACAGTACGGCGTCAAAAGTGTGGGTACACCCCTGGGTCAGGGTGTTCCCATACTTTTGACGCGGTAGTGTGCGACAGAACCCATACCGCTCTTTTACTGATATCTTTGCTAGTTGACGACAATGGTGACGTCTGTTTTTGAATATTTCTGCTAGTTGACGAATAGAATATTCCAAAACATTTGTCAAGATATGCCATTTGGCCTCTTTTTCAATGACCAATTAAATGATGGAATTGATTTTTCGATATCTTTGCTAGTTGACAAATAGAACATTCTAGAATTTTTTTTAAACTGCGCTACTTAATCTTATTTTTAGTGACCAATTCAATGGTGAAGTCTGTTTTTTGATGTCTCTGCTAGTTGACGTTTAGAATATTCTAGAATTTTACGTTACTCATTTTGCATTCGCATTTTACATATTATCTATGCAGAATAATTACGTTAATTAATACGTATTCTCCAATTCAAAAAAACTAATATTGATTCCTTTTTGTTTAACCTAAACAATTTTTTTTTTGTCCCGCATACAAGAGTAACAAATATAAAAATCGTTCATTTTTCTATATTCATTGTTAAAATATCTTGAGATGTTATAATATCTTGATGTAATATGTTTTGAAATATATTGGAATAAAATAAATATTATTTAATGATTTATACCACTTTGTATTTTTTATTTGACAATTTATAACCTTTAAGCATAATTTCCTATCCTTATAATTCTGTACAAAAAAAGCGGATTGTAACCTCGTATTTACTAAAGACAACTAATATAATTATTCAACAATATATTATATAAAAGAAGTTGTAGTAAGAATCAAATCGATCGGATGATTTGTCTTCGAGTTTAATCGTAGCAAATTTGAAAAATGTAATTTCGAGAAAAATGCGTTTAAAATTTAAGTTACTGGTTAGACTATCGGAATATGCAAAAAAAATCGATTTATTTCACAAACTCGTATACTGAAGAAAAAAGTGGACTGCAAACTCGTACTTACTAAAAACAACAATAGTTTGTAATTTAAAATATTTAAATGTCTGCTTCATGTTTACATAGGTAGCAAACATCAAGAAGTGTAACATACATAGGTCTTAAATTCATAGTGATGAAAATACAGTATCTAATAATTATGTTTTTTGTGTTTCCTGAAAATTGTGATTTTTGTGATATGAGGTTGAGAAAGAGTACGCGCGATATGCCAGTTACGTCTGAAGATATGGATATATCGTGCTTTCAACATGTTAAATTTCACCATGACGAATTTTCAGCTCGCTGTGTCTTTGTTCGCAGCGAAAAACTTATTATATATAATGGTGATAAATAATTTATTATAATGGAATTTCATACCTCATAGATCTTAATAAGACATTTGATTTGTAATAACTATGAAATAGAAAATTTGAAACATTGGGTAATCAGCTATATACCTTACGAAAGGCTCTGAAAGCATTATATACAAAAATAAATTATATACAGTGATCCTTCTCAATAGTTCCGCAAATGAAACAAGGGGAATAGCTTTTCCAGGAATTGTTGTTCCCACACCGAAGTCCAATTGCTCGCTAGCAAGGTACACAAATTTCTTTACGTCTAGATTCAGAAATTGTAGTTCAATAATTTATGATTGTGTCAAAATTGAAAATTTTTCCAGGAGCGTTAAAACAAGTATACGGGGGTCTAAAAATTATAATGTAACCTAAAAATTTAAATTAAAATTTATATAACCATGTAACGAAACTCTAGTGGCTTACGTTTAACCAGATGCTGATATGCATAAGTGTACTATATGAGTATAATGTACCTGTGTACGGTATTGGACTTACAGTTAGGTATAATCACTTAATGGTATATCATTTTCATTATAATCATCTATTTATGTGCGCAGTTAACAAGTTTATTTTATTTCTTTTCCACTTATTCTTAAAAATCTAATTATTAATTACAAAGTATTGACTACTGTGTAACATTTCGCATCTCTAAATGTATTCTTATAATTTAGTTTTTATACCTGCATGCATAACATAGATATATGTCACATAATAATTTATGTAGGTCTATCTGTTTACATAATGAGGACACTAATTGATACATATCAGTGAAGCAGTGGAACAGTATAAACAATGTTGATTAGTTAATCGAATAATGATGTTACAAGCTTAAGTTGTTTTACTATGTTTATTTAATTCAGGTAATTTTTCTTTTATTTAATATAAACAAAGCATTTTTAGCTCTTATGAAATAAATATTATAATAGGTCTTAAAGTATGGGTAACGCTCGAGATTCAAACTGGGGAAACGGAACTACTGAGAGCGGAAATATTCAGAATGTGCACTGTATATTGAATAAAATGGTCGTATATAATCTTAATATCACCAACGGAGACGTTATTCAGAAGATAGGAAATGTCTGCCATTATTTAATTGAAATTTTAAAACTAGAGCATTCTTGTTGCAGGATTGTTACTTCAAAACGTCGTATGTCAAAAAAGGCATTTGTCAGAAATTAAAAAAAGCTGTTTTATTCTTTACGCTGCAATTCTTTTTGGTTGCTTTGTTTATTGAATTATCAAGGATTTTTGATGATTTATTGTTTATTAATGTTGAAAATATTAAAAAAAATTTCTTTAAAGCAATTTGTGCATTCTAAATAGTAATATTTTTGTTGTTATGGTTAATTTAAAAAAAAATATAAAATGTTTTTGTTTAAAAAAAAAATTTATTATTAAAAAAAAAATAAAAATAATTTGATGTAGTAGAGTATAAATGTACGCCATATATACGCCAAAAATATAAATGTATAAATGTATAAATGTACGCCAAAAATATGTACGCCAAGTTAGTACTTCTCCCGTATAGTATCAAATAAAAGATATTTTTATTTTGTATTTGTTTGGTGTACGTGTATAAATATGACAGACATTTAAAAAGAATTAAATAAGTATCATAAATGTGTAGGTTGAAAGTCGTAAAACGATACAACTGCGCTTCACATGAAGACAACATGATTTGCATTTTCGCAAAACATCGTCCGTTTCATTTTAACCACCATGCCTCTTCCCAAGCCATTTCGTTGTAGATAATGTAAAAAAAACCTAAGAACATTATAAGATGATAACATTGATATAAAATTAAGGCAGAATAATTGATTAATCGTCATGCCGCTTGCTTATCACTTGCTCACTGGAAATCTGATAGTGATAATGAAAAGAAGAATGATAAATTGTCTCAACAAAATGACAACAAATGGTTTGAGTAGTGGGAGAATAACATGTACCTACATCCTTTCTGTACACTTTCATAACTGTACACTTACTGTCAACGATCGCCTACGTTCCGCTGATTTTATTATAAGTGTTAATAAAATTGAAGTTTCATTGCATGGAAAAAAATACGACCTACACAAGACAACGTTGCAGATTTAAGAAATTTTAAGGGAAATGGCTCGTTGTAAGGCATAAAAAATTGGCAAAAAATAATAATATACCTCCTAGTATATGTACCAGACACGGGCTTTTCGAAACTTGTGCAAAAAATAGACAAATATAGGTGGAAGTTATTACGTTTGGAAAGTTAAACAGTTATAATTTTTTTTTAATCACTTTGTGAATATTTCCTATAATTTCCGTATATCGCGCATACTCTTTCTCAACCTCGTATCTGAAAAGTCCCAATTTTTGGACACATAAAAAAAAACGTATTTAAATCTGTGTTTTCATCATTATGAACTTAAGATTTATGCTAATTACACCCTTTGACGTCGGCTACCTACATATATAAATACATATAGATAAGTATACATATAAATAAAATATTTAATGTTTTTTTGTGTCCTAAAGTATGCAGTTTTTGATATACGAGGTTGAGAAAGAGTATGCGCGATATGAAGAATACTCATATGTCACTGGTATGAAGTTGAATATGTTTTTACAACAATTAATGATAAGTATTATTTATTAAGAGAATACGAAAAATATTCTGCAAATGGGGCGTGGCACACAGCTTCCTAGTACTCAAAACAGACTTTTATGCAAACTTTATAGTGAAACCCTTAATGGAACATCACAGTGTGATCGGCCGGAAAATAGTCAATTTTCGCGATTTTTTCCCTAATGGATAGGATGGGAGAATCGGGATGAATTTTTTTGAATTTTTTTCACGATTATCTAACAATACAAAAATATCTAACAATACAAAAATATTTTTTTCATTTTTATTTATTTTTTTTAATTCCTATAATTTTTTGAATAAAGTGTCTTTAAAAAATGGTGGATATTGGTACCCACGATTGCCGGCGCAATTTTCGTCTGGAAAAAAAATCAAATGGATTATCAATCTGTAGGCAAGTCGCTATGTTCCTATGGGAGCTTTCTTTTCTGCCATTTTCTGCCATTTGCCCAAGTTGTCTGATATGACGGCAGATAGCTACCTAAAATGGACTAGGAATTTAGAAATTTCCCCATTTCCAACCCTTAATCTTTTACCAAAGTAAAAAATCTAAAGAATCTGTCATAACATAAATAGTTACTATAAATACAAGCAGCCTATTCAACCTAGAAACATCCAAAAAAGAGATAAAAAAGAAATTAAAGGGCGAAAATATAGCAGTTGATACTACCATATCTGTCAACTTGCAAAAAAAAAAAAAAACGTGACGCAATGCGGAGACAATTGTACTTAGGAACGGTCTACGCTAGAGTTAGTAGAAAAAATTCATTGTTGTCAATATTGTCAATTATATACTCAGAAATCCCACTTTTGAAATAAGGTCAGCAAGACATGAATGAATTTATCTAAATCGTCACATTTGTTTTCCTTTATTACTTGCCAGGCTATCAGAATTTTTAAAATTTTATTGCCGCTCCATTGCCAGCTCGTGCTTGTTGAAATGTATATTAGGTTCTTCGTTTTTATTAAAGAGACAGGATTTTTTACTTTTTTATCATTATGTATCAGACGTGAATGAATTCCACCGAGAAAAAATTGATTTTAAAATAACGAATAAAAAAATTCAAATGAACAAAAAAAGTCTCATCAGCGTAGGTCGATTTTTATATGTACATATTTTTATTACCGTTTAAACTCTCAGTAATGCTGCTCTCAATAATGACGTTCTCAACAGGGATCACCCTCTCCCTCCTTAGACTTTCATGCCGTAAGAAATTTTGAATGGCTTTACTCGAATATTGCTACTTTCAATAATGCCCTTCCAAAACAATAAGCATTACGCATTTGATTTATATGTAGTATATATGGAAAAATAATAACTCAAAAAGCTCATATAGGAGAATAGTGGATTACATACAGATTGATAATCGATTTAATATTTTTTTTCCTAGATGAAAACTGCGGCCGCAATCATGGGCACCAATATCCGCCCTTTTTTAAAGCCACTTTTTTCAAAAAGTTATAATAATTATAAAAAAAAAATAAAAATGAATAAAAAATTATTTTTGTACTGTTATATAGTGGTATTAATCGTAAAAAGAAAAAAAATTTGTCTCCATTTCCCCATCCGGTTTGAAAGTCTCTGGTGGCTTCACATTGTATAAGTGTAATAAAAAAAATTCACCTTTTCAGAGACCGTAATTAATTTTATGACTTATTTTGGCAAAAAATTTTTATCCTCTTAAGATTTTCAATATTTTTAAATTGTGTTAAAAAAAGTTTAAGTTCAATATGGATTTATATGTAACAAAGCAAAAAATCATAGATCCTTGATATTGCTTGCATTAAAGTTGGGAATTTCAAAATGAAAACTAGATTATGAACTTTATTTTATCGGCTGATCATGCATTGCATCCCGCGATTTAAAAAGATCGACCCAACCCTAAAAATGCAACTTAACACTAAAAGGAGAACACACAAATAGCATCCCGCGATCAATATTTTATTGCTTTTAAAGGTGTAGTTGGTTACAAATACATACATGCATACAATTTATTCATTATTTTATATACCTACCTTAAATAATTTTCAAAAATAATTTTTGAAAATTTAAAAAACTTATCGTAGTGCAATTTTAAGGCAATTTTGAAAAATTTACGTAGCCGTATTTTTAAAGCGGGGGTGGGGCAGAATTTAGTTAATTATATTTGATATTTTCGTAATTATATTGTTTATTAGTAGTTTCTTAATGTTAGTTTTTTATTTTGACAGACAGGATAAAATTAACGTTCAGACAGACGAACAAGCCAACAGGACTAACTGACAGACGCACTGTAGGACTAAACAGACAGACAGAACATACAGCCAGTTAATAGGACACGACTGACATAGAGACAAGGCACACGGTAAGACTCGACATTCAGACGGGGTAAACAAACAGACAGACAGCATGCACACAAAGTTATATGTATAATTTAGAAACTACTAATTAACAATATAATTAAGAAAATATCATATATATATTTAATTAAATTCTGTCGCACCCCCGTTTTGAAAATATAGCTATGTAAATTTTTCAAAAATGGCTTAAAATCGCACTACGACAAATTTTTTTAATTTTCGGAAATTATTTTTGAAAATAATTTTAGGTATATAAAATAAAAACGCCGTGAGCAGCGGGGCCCCATCACGGTAGTCGAATTTTCTCCTTCATCTTCGGTATTGAATGTCTACAAGCGAAATGTGATTGAAAGTCTACAACCGAATTGTCATTTTGTTGGTTTCAAAACTGGTGATGAGTGTTCGGCTGATCGAGGCGTTAAAAAAAGGTTTTAAGTATTTAAGGGCTGTATCTCAGTAAATTTCAATTTTGTGCCGAAAAGAGGTAGCAGAAAAAAAAACCAACACAATTCGTACGAGGACATTCCTGCCCATGTTTATCCGCTACACAGTCAAAAAATTTGTGTTATAATTAACACATTTCACATGTCCAGAACGGTCCATTCAATTTTTTGTGTTATTTTAACACAAAGCATATGTGTCAAATCTATACACAAGATTTGTGTCAATGATTTAACACACAAGAGGACATATATTTTGTGTTAATTTTACACAATTACTTAGTTATAATTTTACCAGTAAATATGTTAATATAACCATTATTTAGTGTATCTTTTTAACACTATATGTAAAACTAACTGATTTAGAATGTAGAAGTTTACGCAATAAATGTGTTGGTATAGGTATTTTGTTATTTATTTATTATGTAAATGAAAGGAAATAGTAAAAAATAATTTTTCAGTACTCAAACTTTTTTATTTAATATTTCTACAATTTTTGTAAAGATTTCGACGATGATATTGGTGAATTTCACTTGGTATTTGATGAAAATAATGTTGAAGCAATACCCAAAAATTGTGAAGATCGTTGTCAAACTTAACGTGGAAGACAAAATGGAACGTACCACTTAAACGTCGAATATTCGATAACCTTTTAATTAATTGAAATAAATTCTGCAAACAAAGACAAAAATTTAGTCTATAAAAATTCAATCTATAATATTTTTAATCAACTTACCTAATAATGAATATTTAATATCTGTATGATTTTTGTCGGTTTCACTGTTGTGACTGATGGAAATTAGCTGACTGCTACACTGGCAATGCGATATCTGTGACTCCAATTTGATGAAATATTAGGAGCAACACAATGAACGCATTTATTATTTAATAGGTAACAAAAATAACTTGTTTATTTGATGCTTCGAATTAGAATATTTATAATGTATGTGTTCACCACCTCGGTATTGTCATAACTACTCAACCATACGAAACAAGCGCGCAAAACCAATTTTTTGTGTTGAAACTACACAAATAAGATGTTATTTTTGATTTGACACAAATGTGATGCTATTATTTGCTGTTTAAAACAGATTAACATTTTTATTCTGTTAAATCAAATTTTTTGTTAATATTTTAATTTAACACAAACACGAAATGTTATATTAACACAGGGTTTTGTTACTTATTTAACACAAAGATTTTAACCACTGTTTTTTTTGTACACAAAAACAAATGTTTTTTACCGTGTAATTGCCCTTATGTTTTAGTTTTAAATATTAAAAAAGGACCTTAAATAGTAAACTGGAAGGCCTTTATAAAGATATATTTTCTTTCAAAAAAAAAATAAATAAATAAAAAATAAAAAAATAAAAAATAAAAAATTATTTTATAAATAATAAAAATCCAAAATACTTTATATGTATGTATACATATAGAATTACCTATATATGTAATATAATATGTATGTATGAAACTACCTATATGTATGTATTGCATTTGTTAAAAAAGTAAATTCATTTTTTTTAAAATTTTTTAAAATTACTATTCGCCTACTGTGTGTTAGAATAAAAGTAATTCATTTAAAACACATTTACAATACCACTGAATTCCGATGTAAAAATGGGAGAAGTGGGGGGAAAAGTAATGTTTAATCCCTAAAAGGCACTAGCTGGATACTAACTTAATACACGTACAAAATTTCAGCTCTGTATGTTTTCTTAGAAAGCTTCTAGACGTGTTAGAAAAAAAGCAAAAAAATCAAGGAAATATTGGCGTAAAAATCGTGGGGGTAAGGGTTAAAAGTTGAAACCTCCAAAAAGCAGTGGCTGGCTATTAACTTAACTTGTACACAAAATTTCAGCCCTCTAGGTTTATTTGGGGAGATTTTGACCCGAACGAAACTGTTAAAAAACAAGAAAAATGATGTTCTTTTTGGTATAAAAATGGTGAGGGTAAGGGTTAAAAGTTGAGACCCCAAAAAGGCACCCCCTTGATACTAACTCAATCCCAATACAAAATTTCAGCCCTCTAGGTTTATTTGGGTGACCTGTGCGAGTGGTACAGACTTCGAAAACGTCAAAAAAGCATGAAATTGTAGCTTAAAAATGAAGGGGGTGGGGGTAAAATATTAAAACCTCCAAAAAGCATAAGCATGGTATGAACTCTATCAACACACCAAATTTCAATCCTCTACGTTAATTCTGGGGGGCTGGGGGCGTGTTAGATCCAGCGAAAATCGTTTTCCCCCTCCCTACTACCTCCAAATCAATCTAGGAAGCTGAATTTTGGATATGTTGTAGATAATTGATCGAAACATTATTTAAAACCGGCTTGGAAAAGTTTTATTGTTTTGTTACCCCCCACCACCCCCTTAATGGTCGGGTCGGAAAAAAAATTTGCCAAAATTTGGCCCCACTTTGATAGTATGAGTTGCCTAGAAAATGCGCCCCATTTACCAAATTTCATCTCATAACTTCTATAGGGGGGCCCTACACAAATTAAAAGGTGGCGGTATATATATATATATATATATATATATATATATATATATATATATATATATATATATATATATATATATATATATATCAGACATCTTTTTTTTCTACATAATCGTGTTCTACGGGTCCGAAAACGGATAGCGCCCCTACTCTCGCCTCTCGCAGCTCTTATCGTATAGACTGTATAAGTCTAATTTTCGGAGAAAATTCGACTAATAATGAATAAATCGTGAATCGATTAAAAATTTTAGTGAATATTATTTTGGGTTTCTTGGGACCTTAAAAGAAATTTTCCCAAGAAACCCAAAATAATGTTCACTAAAATTTATATATATATATATATATATATATATATATATATATATATATATATATATATATATATATATACACATACATATATATTTAGTGAAGGTCATTTTCGGCTCCCAGAACCTCCAAAACAGATTTCTATCATAGCCCCGGGCTCAAGTCTTATCATAAGAGCTGCTGTAATAGTTCAATTTGCAGAATGGAAATTCGCTAAAACAGATGCTTATCGAGGTCAACAGCCATTTTTTTGGACGTTTAATCTTAGCTTACTCGCTTTGGGCCACCTTCCCCTACTTTTACTAATAATTTACCTCCATTAAATATATATATATATATATATATATATATATATATATATATATATATATATATATACAGGGTGTAAAGTAAATAAGTTTCATAATTTGCAGGAGAGAAAGGTCTCAGTCTACTAATTAAGTATTGCTAGTTAAATTTTACGGATCAAGTTTCATTTCAGAAATTTTCGATTGTCAAAAACGTGTTAAAAAATGGCCCCTAGAAAAAAAAACTTAATCAGGCTCTGATTACTTATCATTTTTTTTCCTTGGATTTTTTGAATGTAAATTTTTTTGTCAACAAAATATTTTTACCTGCTTGTTTACGAAATCTTTTGAAAATAGTTATACAGTAGTGTCCATAAAAATTTGGACATAATTTTTAATGAGACCACTTACGTCATATATCAAATAGATCGATTTCGTCAAATCTCATTAAATTATTTGGAAATTTAACAAAGTTCTCTAGATATTTATTTTCTCCAATACCAATAATACGAGCCCTTACCGAAAAAAAAATTGACCACCCCAATTTTGAGAAAAACGATTTCAAAGTTTTGTAATTTTAACACGGGTTCTTATGGGAAAATTCTATTTTTTTAGAATAAAATGAAAACGTGTCAAAGGAATCTGAAAAAAATTGAATATGTTATTTAATACAAAGTTACAAACCATATTTAATAAGAAATAAAAATTATTGACCACGCCGATTTTGAAATATAATTTAAAAACATCATTTTACTACGTTTTTACAACGTTTTTTCAACAATTCTTTTAAATTGCTACAACATAAGCGCGCGGAAATACAAAAAAAAGTGGTATACAAATATAATAACTGAAGAATATCAATACATTATTTAATTTTTGATAAAGTTTTTTTGCTGAGATAAACTTTTGTACCTGACTATCTCAGAGCAAGTACGTCAAGTTGAAGTATTTATGAATTATGACACAACAATTAAATTTTAAAACATTTCTAAAATATACAATTGGTTTGTTATTCACGCACATACACATACTTTTAATTTTAATACTTTGATTTAAAGAAATTATAAATCGCTAATTTATTTTCACACAGTTATGCAACAGTTTAAAACAGCTTAGACCAGTACCTGTATTGTTAAAAAAATAAGGAAGAATGTACTGTTTTATTATTGATAAAATGATAATAAAATAATACGAATACCAATCGCCAATCGGCAATCGGCAATCATACACATGCAACTAAAAATACATATTCATACTTATGTATAAAATAAATAGGTTACTGGTGTTTCCAAAACACATAAATATATCCAGTTTGACAGGTCATAAATATATTATGTTTATGTATGGTTTTTTAAAAAATAATTTTCAAAGATTAGGGTTCCGAAGAAATTTTGCAAATATAATACATGCTACAGATAGATATCTCAATTAACCGTCAGTAAAACAATTTCTTTTTTAATTTCTTATGATACCTATGTTCCGTATTTAAAATTGGGCATAAACAATTTTCGTACACTCAGTAAGTGAAATTTTACGTCAAAGTATATTCTGATATTAGATAACATTTCCAAAAATTCAAATCAAAATTATTAAGAGAAATGCTGAAAAATTTTTTTCGTCAATTCCTTCAAAAATAATTATATGTATACTGTTTGCAGCATATCATTAGAAAAATCTTTTAAAATCAAGTTAAGGTTCTTTTAACAACTTTTTATACCTCGTTTCAGAAATATTGTATTTCAAAGTCCATGTGGTTTGTAAGGAATCCAATTACCACTTAATTGACCCTTAAGTAACACAAGTACAAATATATTTATTTATTTTCACAGTAAACCGTAAAAAAATATGCGATGCGATGTATTTTATCCCCAAAAATACAAAAACGCAAATAACTCAGCAACTCGGCTTAATGTGTGTTAAATACGCACTTGGCCAACTCCTTGATTATCGATGGTTGATGTGATGATATCATGATGGTCTGTGAATCCCCAAGTACATATGTATGTCTGTAATTGTTTATTTAAAAAAAAATGTTTTGACGATTTTGACACACTGGGAACCACAGAGGCTGGGAACTGAAAAGGAATATTTATCAATTTGAATGAATCAATAGATAAGGTAAATGACCCAAAATCAGACAGTGTCTTAAAATCAAACGTTTATATTATTTTAAAGAATTTAAAAAAATTCTGCTTTTAAAACGTTCGTTTTGTATATCAAGAGATATCTATGAACATTAGGTAATACTACCTTTTGTATATTTCGATTTATTTTTAACAAATATTGTACTAAAATTAATGATCAATTAGTTATTTTGCGAAATATACAACAAAACAGTACTGATTTTTATATTAGCAGAAATTGGAAAAGTACATTATTAACTAATATGTACGTGTAATAAATAAAGCAATTTTTCAATAAATTATACTTAACCCTTAACCGGTAAGGTGAATTTTTATAATAATCACGGTAAAGTGATGTCTGAGAGACATCAACAGATTAACATACCGCGGGCTGGTAACATAGATAGCCAAAAACTGGAGACCACTCCCCTTACGCCAGCAGGGTAAAATTTGCCCTAAATCATAAAAGAATACATAAACGTTCAGTTAACAAAAAAGAATATTTTTGTGTACGGCTCACAGACATCACCTTACCGGTTAAAGGTTAAATGCATCTTTATCAATTTTTTTTTCTTTTTTATTTGAGCTAAAGCGTTTATAGTCAAAATTATGGACACTGTTGAATTTAAAAACACGAAAATAAGTTCACAAAGGTATTGAATTTAGAGCTAAGTCTTATGGTAGATGTCGAAATTATGTGTCATTTCAGTAGTACAAAAATTCTTATTTTTTGTATTTTATCTTTCTATTTTTCTTAAGTGATAATTTATCTAAAGTAAAAATTTTGGTCTGGTTGTTGACAAAAGACTTTGAGCCTTTTAAATTATTCTAGGAAAATATTTTTTCCTAGAAACGAATTTTAAATTATTCTAGGAAAATATGTTTAGTTCTTCCTTAAAGTGTCGGAATTTGGGACATTTACCTTACTGTATATTTGCTTACATACATAATTATGTATGTTTATAGTATCTCTTATTATGTAAATGTATTTTAATATTTTATTATTATTATTATTGGTACTCTTATTTTGATGTGTGTCGCAGGTACATAAATTATTATTTAAATGTGTTTTGTTTCAGCTTGTTGGTATAATAGAATAGAACAAATTTGGTAAAATAATTTTACAATAATGATAATTAATGCCGAAGTTTGGAATTCTCTGTTACAGTTTTCCGCTAAAGTTACTCACTTATGAATAAAAATTCACTTTTTAATCTGTGTTGTGTACCAACAATATTAATAACAATGTTTTATGACAGTTAAAGGAAAGTTTTTATTTTGGTTTGTTTAAAAATTCAAGTGTAATTTTTAATTAAATTAATACTTGTAATTAAAGTAATGCAACTAAATATTTGTAATTAAAGAAATGCAACAATACCACAGTTACGGTTCTTGCAATATTCATAACGTCCTGTGAAATAAAAAACCACAAAAATATTTCAAACATATTTTAACCAAAATTTATGAAAAACAGTGTTCGGTTTTTTTTTTACTATACAGTACCTAATCAATTCAAAAGTCGGCAGATGTTTACATATTGTCGTAAAATAAAAAAAAAAATTATTTTTATTTTTAAAAAATTTTTATTATACAGGGTGCGAATAATTTTAGTTTGGTCAGAGGCGTATTCAGAGAAATTCATATTAAACGATGAGCTGGCTGGGATGCGATTTTCTCAGATAGCGAATTCCGAAAAAATTTTTAATGCTTCGGCAATTTTACACCGAGATAAACCATCTCTCAAAAGGATGAAACTTATTTACTTTACACCCTGTATATATATATATATATATATATATATATATATATATATATATATATATATATATATATATATATATTTATTTATTTATTTATGTGTGTACGCGATAGCTATCGAACGAAGCATTTAATTGTAACGAAATTTGGTAAAATCGTTGATTGTCCAAAGCGCTTGGATGAGTTCGTTAGCCAGACACATTCGATGCCACAGACCGGATATTTTGGGCTTTAAAGTCTCTATTTGTGTTTTTGATCAGAATTAAAAAATTTTTGCAAAATTTTGTTACACTATCAAAAAAATTGGAAGAAGTTATATCAGAGAGCCGTTTATACTTTTCTTCTATATAAAATGGTTTTCAAGAAAAATCAAAAATAATCTTTAATAAAAGTCTCTTTTTATATGTCATTTCATTCTACCTCATTTGATTTTCCTATTTAATATATATATATATATATATATATATATATATATATATATATATATATATATATATATATATATATATATATATATATATATATATATATATATATATATATATATATATATATATATATGTACTACTCAAAACAAAATAAGGGCCACTCATGTTTTGCTGCATAAGTTTATTTTTATATAAGTTACAGTATAAGGTATGCTTACATTTAATTAAGGAACTAATTTTTTACTAAATAAAATTAATTTTAATAAGATTAAATAAAAAATTAATCCATAATTACATTTTTTTAGGATTTTATCATTTTTATAGTCATTTTTACAGTCATCAACAAACGTTCACGCTTTGAGTAAAAGCACACATTATGCAACTTTTCGGTGATTTAATATCGAGTATGCCCTCCCCTTTTTAAAACACATTCTTGAAGCCTCCTCGGCATGCTTTCAATAAGATGCCTAACGGTTTCATCAGGAATCTCCTCCCAACATCTCAAGACATCAATCAGTTGTTGGGTGTGCACATCCTCTCCGGCTGCTCTGACTCGCCGTTTTAATTGATCCCAAAGATGTTCTATTGGGTTCAAGTCAGGGCTATTTGGAGGCCACGGTAAAACCTGTATATTAGCCTCCCTAAGGACAGTTGTCGTCGCTCGAGCGGTATGTGCTCGGGCATTATCCTGCATCAGGATAAATCCGTCGGCCGCTCGTTGTGCAAAGGGGATCACATGGGGTCTAACAACCTGTTCGATGTAACTTGGAGCCGTTACAGTACCCTCGTTCAGGAAAACAAGCTCAGTTTTGCCATGCAAACTAATTCCACCCCAGACCATGACATTAGGACCGCCAAATCTGTCGCGTTCATGAATGTGACGATCAGAAAAACTTTCCCCACTTCATCTCCACACTCTTACACGTCGATCATCACTAAAAAACTTCACCTTGCACTCATCCGTGAATAGTACGTGACGTCATTCCTCCAAGCCCCATTCAAGGTGTTCACGTGCAAATGTTAAACGGATTGCACGATGCGCTCCGGTCAGTTTGGTACGGATTACTGGTCTTCTTGAACGTTGTTGGTCTTCATGCAAACGATTTCGTATGGTCTGATTACTGACAACAGTACCAGTAGATCGATGTAAGCGATTTTGCAGAGTACCCGCGGTAACAGTCGGCTCACGTCGTGCACACAGTCGAATGTAATGGTCTTCACGGGCAGTGGTAGCACGAACTCTTCCTGAGCCACGGCGCCGGGTTACACTACCGGTCTGCTGATACCGATTCCAAACATTTTGAATAGCCCTTCGTGAACAACCCAACTGCAGAGCCACGGAACGTTGAGATTGACCACCCTTAATCATCGTTACGGCTCTGGTAGCAGTAGCTTCGTCCATATGGTGTCGAATTCTCGGCATTGTAAAAATAAATGATTGAATAACACGCCAAACTTCAAAAATTCGTCAAGTGCGTGTTTTTTGACACGCACTAAGTTAGGCCTTCTCAGAGGACTTGACGAATTTTTTTCATTATTTTAAAATATTTTGTTACCTTAAATCATAGAAACCAGCGAAACACAATTCGATATCGATAATGGAAAGGCTGGGAAACTTTTAAAATTTGAAAAAATTCAATTTTTTCAAATTTTTTTTTATCATTTTGTGTGTCTGCCTTTGTATGAACTTTTGAGTGCATATTTCGATAAAATAGACCAAAATAAACACTTTTTAAAGAATAAAAAAATCGATATCTCACTTCGTTTCGAGATATCGAATGCGAAAATTTGAAAAATTGGCTTAATGTTAACAACTACGATTACCCCAACGCCGTAATTTGAGTGCATATTCTGGTAAAATCGGCCAAAATAAACACTTTTTCAAGAATAAAAAAATTGATATTTTACTTCGTTTTCGAGATATTGAGCCCGAAAGTAGTGGAAATAGACTTTAGGTTGATAACTACGACTGCGTGCGCAAAATTCGCCAAGTGCGTGTTTTTGACACGCACTAAGTAATGTCACCTCAGTGAAAGTGTTAATTTATGATTTTTTTGCTCGTTTTTTTAAGTACAGTGAGAATACAGCCCGCTTGCGTTTCATTTTCATTACTTCCGCTTGCCTTTTTCTCGTCTTTCTTTGTCATTCGACTATGTTCTTTTTATTTTTGTTTACGTTCTAGGATTCCAGTTTTCATCACTTCTAGATCGTCGTTGGTTCCATTTAATAACAATATCGGTTTCATTGCTGACACTAAAAAAAAAAACAAACGATAAAAATAAATAAATAGCATTTTTAAGCTACCATGTCTGAAAATATTACATTTCAACATAGCAAGCTGGTAATGAAAATTCGAAGTTCTAATTGGCAACGCAAAGATTGTCACTCGCGCTTCTGGTTGTAAAATTAGAACTAGTATCAAGTAAAAATATCTTAATTAAAATTGACATAGTGTTTGAAAAATTACCAAACTGGATCGGCTGGGACTCGAACCCGGATCTCTTGGTTACCAGCCAAGCGCCTTACCAACTAGGCCACCGATCACTTGTTCGAGTGCCACTCCAATTCAGTAATCAATCAAACACAACCTCTCTCTAATGCGAGACGCAGTTTTATACTTTTAATTTCAAATGTTATCGAGTGCCTGTGAAACATTATTAGTGTATGGCGGATTTTTATCCGTATTTAAACATACACCAATATTCATATGTTCACTCAATGACCAGCTTTGGCTGATACTTGAACACTCGATGTACTTTGGCAAATGGCCAATTCATTATGTTAATTAAAATTGACATAGTGTTTGAAAAATTACCAAACTGGATCGGCTGGGACTCGAACCCGGATCTCTTGGTTACCAGCCAAGCGCCTTACCAACTAGGCCACCGATCACTTGTTCGAGTGCCACTCCAATTCAGTAATCAATCAAACACAACCTCTCTCTAATGCGAGACGCAGTTTTATACTTTTAATTTCAAATGTTATCGAGTGCCTGTGAAACATTATTAGTGTATGGCGGATTTTTATCCGTATTTAAACATACACCAATATTCATATGTTCACTCAATGACCAGCTTTGGCTGATACTTGAACACTCGATGTACTTTGGCAAATGGCCAATTCATTATGTTAACAGGCACTCGATAACATTTGAAATTAAAAGTATAAAACTGCGTCTCGCATTAGAGAGAGGTTGTGTTTGATTGATTACTGAATTGGAGTGGCACTCGAACAAGTGATCGGTGGCCTAGTTGGTAAGGCGCTTGGCTGGTAACCAAGAGATCCGGGTTCGAGTCCCAGCCGATCCAGTTTGGTAATTTTTCAAACACTATGTCAATTTTAATTAACATAATGAATTGGCCATTTGCCAAAGTACATCGAGTGTTCAAGTATCAGCCAAAGCTGGTCATTGAGTGAACATATGAATATTGGTGTATGTTTAAATACGGATAAAAATCCGCCATACACTAATAATGTTTCACAGGCACTCGATAACATTTGAAATTAAAAGTATAAAACTGCGTCTCGCATTAGAGAGAGGTTGTGTTTGATTGATTACTGAATTGGAGTGGCACTCGAACAAGTGATCGGTGGCCTAGTTGGTAAGGCGCTTGGCTGGTAACCAAGAGATCCGGGTTCGAGTCCCAGCCGATCCAGTTTGGTAATTTTTCAAACACTATGTCAATTTTAATTAACATAATGAATTGGCCATTTGCCAAAGTACATCGAGTGTTCAAGTATCAGCCAAAGCTGGTCATTGAGTGAACATATGAATATTGGTGTATGTTTAAATACGGATAAAAATCCGCCATACACTAATAATGTTTCACAGGCACTCGATAACATTTGAAATTAAAAGTATAAAACTGCGTCTCGCATTAGAGAGAGGTTGTGTTTGATTGATTACTGAATTGGAGTGGCACTCGAACAAGTGATCGGTGGCCTAGTTGGTAAGGCGCTTGGCTGGTAACCAAGAGATCCGGGTTCGAGTCCCAGCCGATCCAGTTTGGTAATTTTTCAAACACTATGTCAATTTTAATTAACATAATGAATTGGCCATTTGCCAAAGTACATCGAGTGTTCAAGTATCAGCCAAAGCTGGTCATTGAGTGAACATATGAATATTGGTGTATGTTTAAATACGGATAAAAATCCGCCATACACTAATAATGTTTCACAGGCACTCGATAACATTTGAAATTAAAAGTATAAAAATATCTGTTACGACGTAATCCATTCGAATTTTATCCAAGTCCGTCGACTTCTTTCTTTTTTTAGTAATAGGCGTTTTGTTTCGTTTCTGCTTGTTTGCCATTTTCCACCACCTCTGGTATGTGAGATTCTTGATCATTTTTTTAATTTTTTGTGATATAATTTTTTGTGATATAAATTCAACTAACATTTTTGAACGATTTTTTGATTTAAGTTTTGTCACACAATCAATATCTTCATTTTTAATATTAATGTTCATGTTTCGCACTTGACACTTAACCTGTAAATTTCATCTTTTAATTGTATATTTTCCACTTTCACTTCTTTTAATTCTTTTAACACAGCCGCAACGGTTGAGTTGTTAACTTCTATATTTTTATTAATTGTGTCTATTTTATTAAATAAAATATCAAACTTACCCATAGAATTTTGATCATTCATATTGTACATATTTCAAATATAAATTCGACAAAACAAAACAAAACAAAAACAGTAAAAACATTCAATTATCCGCCTTGAAGAATACACAAACCATAGATAAAGTAGACCAGAAGCTAACTTCAATACATTTTTTTGACTCACGATTACCTTTCTATGACACTGAGAACGGGGGTACAGGGTATAGATGTCACCGTTGTCGTAATCATCATGCGTAGTACACTTGAAAAGAACAGAGATGTCACTATAATAACTTTAAATTATCTTTAGCCTTTGCCTATAATGTAGGTAACTACTAGTAAGATAATCCACTAAAATTCTCCTAATTGCATTTTATTTTAATCAGTTTTTCAAGTTTAAAACTCATACAATAATTATAAACTCATATATTTGTTTAAAAACTCAAGTTAATTTATTTTTATTCAAAATTATACATTAATCAAATATTTCGTAAAATATCACTATCACTGATTCTAATTTCTGACAAGTGTGCTCCGATTTTTCTCCAACAGATAAAATGTATTCTAATTTTCTAATTAATTTACTGTGATAATAAAATAAGTAATTATTTTCAAATAAAAATAAAGTAATAAATGTTAATTATACATACCTCCAATAATAATTAAATAAAATTATTAAATTTAATATTGAACTAAAAAAAATAGACGAATTACTCGTAAATAATTCGAAAAAAATTAAAATTTCTTGATAGAATTTTTTATAATTGTTACTATAGAAATGTTACAAATTATAAATTTCTAAAATAATAGAATAAGTTCTATGAACAGTAAATTCGACAGATATCAGCTAGTAGCACCGTCTACAATTACCAATTTTTTAAATATGTTGTGCAGTGTTACTGCACTGCCCTCTGAATTCAGTATCTTAATAACCACCTCCTAAGAAAAATCCTATAATTTAAGTCAGTGCTCTTCTATATATATATATATATATATATATATATATATATATATATATATATATATATATATATATATATATAGTGTTATTCTCTATGACACAAACGTATTACCGTTCCATTTGACATAACACACTGAAGTTAGCTAAATGTACAATATGTACACAATGTGTTTGTTTTGTTGTTTTCTGCTACCGGCACAAATAATGCCAACACAGGTATCAAAATATCTCGCGCCAACGTTGCTTACTTTTTTAGGTTAACTAAGGCTGCAGATACACGAGACACTTTTGGTGTCTAGAGTAGGTCTATAGATCAAATGTCAGTGTGTATACAGCAATGAAAACAGTGTCGCTAAAAACAGTCCGTAATCTAGCGAGACTGTGTCGACATTGGTCTAGCTAGTAAAATTGCATAGGTGTAAACACTGCGATAAATTTTCAAATCAGTTTGACATTTTTTCATACACTCGCAGAAGAGAGATAGATTCATGGTACATAATTAAATGTACATAATTACCAACATATTTTTTAGAATTTTACTTTATGGTATAGAAATGAATTACATCACAACAAAGTTGATAACTTTTGTTTCCATTCAATATAAAAATGTTAATTGATAAATATTATCTAAATTATACTAAGTGTTGAGAAGTTTTTATTTAATTGTATACGACGTTTTTTATAGATTGGAGGATAAAGAAAGAATTATAATTTTTCTTTTAAATTCCCCGTCTAAAATTTATCATTTTGTACATAGTACACTTGTGAATTTGTCAATACAGAAAAATAACTAAATAACATTCTACAATATTTATGATTTTATTTCATTCGCAAGTGTTTAAAAAATAATTTTATTACAAATTTATTACACTTTTTTCATGTGTATCATATACATATGTTACTTGACATATTGTCATTTTAAGGTTATTCACTGGGAAGGTTATCGATTAAAATTCGATTTTCGTGTGAACAGCTCAGACACATGTTGCGTACATTTATGTACAGACACTATCCAGACACAAAAAATTTGTTGAAGTGTGAACAGTAAAGAAATTTATGTCTGACATTTGTGTCGACATTTTGGTGTCTCGTGTATCCCGGGCCTTAGACAATATTTCTTGAACACTTTTAATTTCCATTTCCACAATTTTCACGATCTACACTAGTAATATTATTATAGAGAATCTCATTAAACAACTTTTAAAGCCACTCCAAGATTATTAAACGCCTTAAAACTTATTAAAATATTTAAATAAAATTTAATCGCAAAGAGTACATGTACTCTTAGATGTACAGCTCTTCTATTACTTAATAAATACATTAAGTCTACGTTAAAATCTTCTGTAATTTCATCTTCTCTGTCATCATCACCTGAAAATTAAATAAAAATTCATTAAAATAAATTTAAAAAATCATATCTATTTAGTCTACTTACTTGAGTCAAGATCCATTATTTCTACAACGGTTTTTGTAATAACGGCATTTATTAATTTATCTCTTTCAGTTATTTTAGGCATTTTGAAACTATTTTTCTCTATTTTAAAGAAAATATTACTGAAATTTTCACCTTTCACAGAACTAATTTTAAGGTTATGTTTTTAACTTGACATTTGTTTACATAATAACACCGTAGGTATGGTAGGTATTAACTTTAAATACGATGTTGACATTAGCGACAGATCGTCGATAGAGCTAATATACAACAAAAAAAAAACTAAAGGAGAGCACAATGTAATTCTTTGCCAAAAAAAATTTGCTTTCTTTTATGAAAACGCAAAATTGCTGTAGTCATTTTTTCTTTATGTATTCTTCACATATAATGGTGAAAGTGTTAATTTATGATTTTTGGCTGGTTTTTATTTTTTAAGTACAGTGAATATACACCCCTCTAGTATATGCATGTGCAACCCATTAATTATTTTTTTATATTTTATTATTATTATTACCGATTCCCCCTTTCTCAAATTTTTATAACAGACCAAAGTTATAAGGCTTCTTCGAAGACCTAAAAAACAACCTCAGCAATCAATAATCTAGCGCAAACTGATTTAAAATCAAATTCAAAAAAATAAGTAAAACTAACCACTTGCCGCTGTGCGAGACAAAAAAACGTTTAAATCTTCCCCTCAACAATAATATCACTTAAACCTAACTGTTATCATTTACTCAACCACTTAATATCATAACAACAGCCATTTAGAAAAGTTATTTTGACGTGGATCGACATAAATCAGTTTTAAAATACAAACTTTCAAGTGGCCCTTATTTTGTTTTGAGGAGTAAGTATAAGTATATATATATATATATATATATATATATATATATATATATATATATATATATATATGTATATATATATATATATATATATATATATATATATATATATATATATATATATATATATATATATATATATATATATATATATTGTGTTTATAAATGCGTCCAAGGGTGTTTCATCAGTAGTTATTTCTGTTAGTTAAATTGTTAGTTAAATATATGTCAGATTTCTTTGCTTAAATGTTATGAATAATGTCTTAATAAATTTATAAAGCTATATTATAAAGGTTAGTCAATTAAACTGTACTATTTATTTGATTAAATAAACTTTTGACATACATATTTCTTTTTGTGGTGTTGAATGGCCCTTAGTATCTATAGTGTTGGCGTTACTTTACGTCAATTCTGCTCTGGCTATACTATATAAGGTCAGGTCGATATAAAAACTAATCAGGGTTATTCTATAATTCAGACTCTTCACATCTATCAAAAATGTTTGAGTGTATGCGTTGTGATAAGACATTTTCGCGGAGATATTCTCTTTTACGTCATATGAAAAAAAGAGTGCATACGCGTTCAAATGCTGAGGAACAT
Organism: Brachynemurus nebulosus; assembly: GCA_035578155.1. Lineage (NCBI taxonomy): Eukaryota > Metazoa > Arthropoda > Insecta > Neuroptera > Myrmeleontidae > Brachynemurus > Brachynemurus nebulosus. The sequence continues at coordinate 4,053,452 of JAPWDM010000024.1, forward strand.
CAAACAAACAATAATGACCAGATCGCAAATAATCAGTTTGAATATACCACTAATCAGTCGGTAAATAATGGGACACACGTAAACAGTGCGGAGAACAGGAGACTTTCAATACAAAGTGAATCGTCAAAATCGAATGATGAAGATGATTATGTTGGTGAAACCGATTATAGCTTTGAAGCAAGAAATGAAGAAAAGGAAGATAAAGCACCAGTATTTCAAAATCAGCAGGAAGATGATACAGATCTATCTACAAGAAACTTGAATACTTTTAATCAAAGTATGATGGCTGCAGCAGAAGCAATCAGAAGTAAATTCCACGCTTTAAAAAACTCGCATAATATTCTACAATCGGCGAATGTCAAAGATAATCGATCTGATGAACAAAAGGATTTACCATCGCCTGATAACTACAAAGAAACAAGTTTTACTCCAAAAGTGGCTGGTCTCTTACAAACTGCACTAGACATATTAATGATCAAAGAGCTTCAGAACGCATGCGCAAAGGATGAAGAACAAGAAGATAAAAATTCAGAAGAAAAGGAACAACCTTCAACATCCAACTCAATACATGGGGGGGGCTAAACGTTTCAGATATGATGATGAAAATGCTAACCTTCATAATGACCATTCGAAACCTGTTGATGAAGAAGAATATTTTGATGACCCGAACCACTTAGTTGATGAACTAAGAAGTTTAGCGACTCAGACGCAAATTGGAGAAGAAATGGTTAACACTATATGTAATTTAATGGAAAGGAGTCATATTATAAATCCCAGCTTCGCGGATTATATTGAAAACGAGAAAAAACGAAGCCATTTTAATAATTTAAATGAAAGTGAGATTGGAAAGCGGATTATCTCAATAACTAGGGAATTGGAAAAGTATGGTATTATTGAGCCAGTGTTAAAGTATATATCAAATGATGGCGAAGACAGCGATGAAAAAACATCTGCTAGCGATAGCGAAGATACTGCGAGCGACAACGAAGCTGATTATGATGAGAATACAGTCGCCAACGATGATGATGAAAAAATTTCAGGTAAAGGGTTATACTTACGACCCTATAGAAGATATTAAAATAAGCTCTCAACATTTAATAAGTTGTTAAAAAAATCTTTGTAATTTTTCCAACAGCTGTATATTAATTATTTAATAAAATATTTTAAAATTATGTGAGTGTTGTTATTTATCACATACCACAGTCTTAATTTTAGTAATTCGTTAAAAAAGATCACCGAAATGATTGTTCTTACAACGAACTATGCAATGTGTATTTTCTGAGCTATTGAAATAGGTAATGTTTTTACTTGCTCCTGAATATAGGCAATTATATTGCATTGCCCTATTAACATCCTAGTACAATAGAACACATGCGCAAACTATATAATTCTTACCAATAAGTATTTACCCATATTATTAATGATTTGTTAATTTGAAGTGTCGTTGAACAATAATGATCTAAAACTGTTGAATAAAGGGTTAATTAATTCCGAAAAATATTCCTATGGTTTTAGTGTCTACAGGGAAGCTTTGAGTCGCTCTTTAAAAATTATGAGGGTTATTTACTTTCCACCCTGTATATGTATTTTATCGATGATGCTATTAAATTACATTTTCAATTCGTTTGCTTAGAAATATATGTAATAATTTTTTTATTATTTACATATAGTAACAGATAATTTTTAGGTGTTTTTATAAAATTAGACTGCAAATAGTTTAAAAGCAGACATGGGTAATGCACAGAAAAGAGTTATAGAATTTCATAGTCTACAATTTTCATCATATGTATATATATGGGTATTGTTTAAATTGTTTATAACTATCGTTTTTTTTATTAACAAATGCTTTAAACTATAGTATCATCAAAAATACTAGTTAAACTAGGTCAACGAATCACTCGTTTCATACATGTTTTTGGAAATGAAAACTGAACCTTGTATACTCGAGTGCGTACTACGGAAAAATATTCTTATTTTTGAATTGCATTATGTATGCTACTGTGCATTATATGAATACTATTATATGCAATTAATTTTCATTTATATATTTTTGATTTTATTACACGGAGAGAAAATTCCTATAAAAATTACTGTGCTCAGCACTACAATCGACGTGTAAAGGCCGAACATATTAAATTCTGTAAGGTAAAAATATAAAGATTATAATTAATCATAAAAAATTTAAAGGATGGAATGTTCTTTTCGTAATATTATCTCCGTAAAATTTGTAAAACAGCACAGTAAAAAGTTCCATTACCGACAAAAAAATAATTTTTAATTGTGTTTATTAAAAAAATTTCCATGCTAACATGCTAATAATAGAAAGAAAAAAAACAGAAAGAAGATTGGTTGTGTTGGGATCGCTCTAATGAAATGTACCTCAATCAGCGAGTTACATGGGTTACATGCGAACCATATAGGTGTGGACTGTGGAAGAAACTTTGTCGCACCAAAGCTCGCACCAAGCACCTTGATGCAGCTAGTTGTCAGTTGCTTTTACACTCTCTTAGGATGATGTCATCGTTTAATTCATCTTTTTGTTATTTACCTATCTTTAGTATATGTATTAGAATTATATTGTTGGCAATAATTTTTGTATACATGTTTTTACAGGTACAGTGCAACCAATATAAGGTCGAGAGTCAGATGCGCAAATGAAAGAGTACGACAACCAGAATTAAACTATAATATACATGCATAAGAGTGTGATAAAAGTTGTGTTAGCACCACATTAAATTTTACCATGCTAGCACATATTTTTTATTTTGGTCGTCGATCGCGCACGGATTATAGGGGAGCATAGTAATTTTTCTGAAATTTTCTCTACAAAAATTATAGGATTTTTCTCTCCGTGTAGTGAACGTTTATATAGTTTATAATTTATTTATTTTATAATTTATAAAATTTAGAAAAATATACAAAAGTGGTGAAATTATATAATTTACAAAAGTTACAAAAATTAACTATTATTACTATTTCAGCTTCTGTTATTGGCGTTCTCTTTGCCTTGCAAGCATTGTTAAAAAAAAAAAAAAAAAAAATACAAAAAAAATTTATATATACACTACAGCTTGCAAATTTTTATAAATATTGATATAAACAGAAAAATTATTAATAAGGTACTAATAATACTATATTAAAGTATGTACAGAAATTAAAAATTATATACAAAAGATAAAAAAATAATATTAATATTAACATTTAAAAATGATTAATAACAACCTAACATTAAAACAAACTAAATTTTAAATATTATTGAATATTTTGTACCTAATATCGCACCCCGGTGGACTAGGTCATAAA